>PNEQ01063420.1:0-18972 GCA_003012365.1 Medauroidea extradentata
AATATTTCTTTTACAAACAGAAAGTTTTCCTAAGCACCATTCAAAAGTACTACTTACACAGTTTCATTTAAGAGTAAGATCAACTACGTCACTTTATTTTTACGTGCGTGGTCGTTAAAACGCCGTGCCTCTGCAAATACTTACAAATGCTAACTTTAAAAATTTTTTTTGGGCTTATTTAATAACTCTGCTATTTTATGTATGTGTCTAAATGTGGTATGACAGTCATATTATGTGTAAAAAAATATAAAACCCGACTACTTTAATTAACAACAACACAATTGCTCGTCAAAAACTTAAATAATTTCCCGACAGGTTGTCTACCGCGCCCTTAACTTACTTTCCCACGCTCCAGTGAACGGACCACAGTGTGCGAGTGCAGGAGCGCAGCATCCCGCAGCTGTTAGCAGGGCCAGTCGCGGGCCGCTAGGCATCAAATCCCTGCGTGATCCCACAGCAATCTCCTCGGACAATATCGGCTCTCTGCGCCACTACACCAACTACCCCCAGGGCTGCTGATGCAGATAATCAGGCGAGGCCGCTACGATGACAAGACACCTGGCAAGTCCTTCCACATGCCATCAAGGGCGACTTGCAGTCATCCATATGTTGACATTTCACTTCTGAGAAGTGTGTCTGTAAACAGAATTGCAGAAACCCTGCTTTTCCAAGAAACCAGGAAGGTTTTAAAGGTCCAAACAATAGAACTGCCGGACACAATCCTCACAAGAGAAATGTTAAAACATGGAAAACTTACACGAGACAGACCATACGCTTCGACCACGTCAATTTGACTAAGCCGGGGCAAATCGAGAAAGTCTTGGCTCTGGTAAATTATCACTAAGAGGTAGTGGACCTAGTGCATGAGCCTCACTGTAGCGTGGTAGGAAACTTGTTATCCTAGTGTGACTATTAAAAGTGTTTCCAATGCGTGTATGTAATAAACGAAGACACACTTTCAACTGTGTCCTTATAGTTTTGAAAATGCCGTCCGCTACTTAGAAACATGATTACCAAGCTCCTCAAAAATGCTAAAAATGACTTTTCAACACTGATGTGGCTAAGAAAATATCAACCGTAACCTTAAAACAAAATCACAGAAACCTGCATTGGACTTTAACACATACTTTCAAGCTTTCAACAAAAAAAATTACAAGGTCATCGCTGAAAGTCCGATTGAAAAACGCATTCTAGTTTAGTACTTCGCGTCTAGAGGTGATGAGGTGTTTGACTGGGCGACCGTCACACAGCCTAAAATCGTTCAGCCTAAAACCCTCTCTTCGACCTTATTCAGTCTAAAACTATTCAACCTGAAGTAATTCAGCCTAAAATTACTCAGCCCACAGTCGTTCAGCCTAAAGTCACAGCCTAAAATACACCCAGTCTAATTTTAGGCAAAAAAATTAGGCTAGTGGCGTGTACCCGTTTGAATGATATTCGAAGAAATATGTTGTAAAACTTGCTTTCAGTGCGTCCTGTATAGTACTAGACATCAACTGAAATTCTACTACTGTCCCATCGAAGTGTGATGAGTCTGTAAATGGAAGCCTTCCAAGGTAAAGTATATTAGATCTTCCTTCTTTTGGGCCGATACAGCTACTGGAACTGTGACGTGTGTGCGTGTGTGTGGATATATTGCGCCTCTCACGACATACCGTCGCGTCTCCGAGCTTATTGAATTCTTGCCCGAGTACATGAGGACTAGGTTTGTTGGGTCGCCCCAATCCGAGCGAGCCCAGCGCATCAGAGAAACCAACGACTAACGAACCTTAAGCAAGCAATAAAACTGCGGAATTCGTTCAAAAAACATGCTCGCCTTCCAGACTCTTCCAGACAAACTCGGAATGTTGTAATCTCGGGACGCGGTTTCAGGAAATGAATGAGTAGAGATTATGGTTAGAGGTACGTAAATTTCGCATATACATTCCAGGTCAGGTTGAACGCCAATTATGTATACTTCATTGTCATGTCTGTGACTTGCTGGCGGCTGTTACGAAACGCGTTTGACTACCGCAAACCAGTAGTAAATAAGGAAATAATGCGAAGTTCTATCGCTTGCTACCTGCTTGTACGGTTATAAGCCAATAGATAATCGATTGTGGCCAGTGGGTTTATAGAACTGACAAGTCTAGGCTGCTGCAAGATGAATCCGCGAAATTGACGTACCTCTAATGATGGTTTATCGAGGGAAAACTTGACTCTGTTGGATTTCAACCAGAAGATTACTGACTTTCGCTCGTACGTGGAGCTGTTGCCCTATTTGACTGAGCCAATAATAATACTGATATCGTAATATATGATGCTTATTATTGGCCTGCAGACTGTTACGTTGTATCAAAGACGTATATCATCCAAGCATACATGTCACGAGAAACTAGTGTTTCAAAGGGTACGTTGGCACAAACCATCACCTCTATGAATGAGTGTTTTGCAGAAATCACGGCTCCGTTATAATCAAATGGTTTCTACCAAGCGTGCCGGGAAGACATCCATGCTTACTTTGTATAGCCCTTGATTAAAAAAACTGCTTAACGCATTCCAATCTTCACCACCTTATGCCACTCGCGCCTTACGCATGCACGGTTACAGTATTCAATTGTTGTAATTATTATTGAACAATATATATTATTATTGGTTTCCTTATACGTTTTATACGATACAATTAATTAAAAACTGATCATCAACAAACATATTAAAGAATTCGCAAACACTATGAAACGGCGCTGTTATTACCCATATTTTAACTAAAGTCTCACATTTCACATCTGAAAAATTTCTTACATATATAGCTCACCCAAATTAATACAATACCAACCCGTACATTGGCAATATGTACATAATGTAGGCAATTCATTTTGAAGACGATATTCCTCAGGGTTCCCAATTCTTTACGATTAAAAAAAAATTATACGTATGATAATTTACTGTTTCGAAACACTTCACGACGTTTTCCCAAAAAGTAGGCTAAATGTTATGGTAGATAACGTAAACTTAGGACGTAATTGTTACTAGTATTTTATCTCACTAATGGTGGACGTACATAACTACTGCAGGCAAGAACGTATCTACCAAAACAATATACATACTTAAACTAAGCTTGATTACCAGCCAATTTACAGCACAATTATTGCACTAATTTAGGATTCGGCTTACGATGCATCAAGACAGGAAATTTCTGGGATAGTAATGTCTAGAAACCTGCAAATGTCACGTAATTTTCTGGCAACAGACCAGACTGCAAGCTCTTATCACGCTCGACGTCTTCCGATGGCCTACATTGTCGTGTACTGTAGATGTCAACGTTTGATCCCATAATTAATAGTTCAACGGCAGAGTGAATAGCACGTACACAAGTCAAATACGTAATTTATCACATAAAGACTGATGAAAAATGTAACCACGGAGGTTGCTGGAGCACGAAAAGATCAGTGGAGTCTAGTGCCTCACCAAATAATCTGTAATAATTAGAGACATGCAAAAATCGCGTTATTTTCTGACAGCTAACTAGACTCCAATTGACTATAGGCTCGTTCGACGTCTCCCGCTGGCCGATATTGTCGTGACTTGCCGCGGAGAATGCTTACACGGTAGAGAGGCCAATCTCTGCAAAGACATAACACACGTAAATGACAACACATAAAAGTTCGTGGCCAATTGAATCGCAGATTATGCTCTGTTGTGTATAGGAAAGTGCAGTTTAGTCTGCTACCAAATGATAACGCGAATTTTGCATGTCTCTAGTAATAATGGCATGTAAGAAACTTTGCCATTTTTTAAAAATTACTTCAGAGTGAATGATAGATAAATAAACGCTAAAACATCAATTGATTTCTACGTTTTTTTTTTCGAAGCCAACATGGATAAAATAATCAATGGCAATCCTAGATAATGGCATTTACCAACTTTATGAGTAAATTTCTAACCGGAATTACTAATTCGTTACGCGTAATCTCTTGCGCCGCAATTAAATGCACAAGGTTCCGACGTCAGAGATTGCACCTCAGAAGTTCGTAACACTGGAAACAATTTTGTTTAAAACGTTGGCTAAAACTGTTGTCTGGGATTACTATTGTTTAATTTTCGCAAATTGGCTTCAAGAAATTTACAGTTACACAAAACCATTATGAAAGACTGTATTTTTAATACCTTCCGACCTATTCTCACATAGTTCTTCGCCCATTCCCGTTAAGGGGGAGTTTTAGACTTTTTTTTTTCTTTTTTTTTTTATTTCGGATTTTAAGTTTTTGGGCTATAACATCTATTCAAATTGTATTATCACAAATTTCTTTTCGACAAAGCATATAGGATATATTCTTGGTAAACTGCTTGATATAAATAATAATTAAATATTTCATTAATTTGTCACACAGAACCATTGTAAGTGAATTATGAGTTAACTTTCAAGAAACCTCTTGCAATGATTCTGCATGACAAATGAATGAAGGATTCCATTTTTACTTATGTCAAGCAGTTTACCAAGAATATATCCTATGCTTTGTCGAAGAGAAAATTGTGATAATACAATTTGAATAAATGTTAATGCTCAAAAACGGAAAATACAATAAACTTGTATAACACTCCCACTTAATAAAATGTTAAACTTTCTTCTTATGAATAATGTATTGAGACAATCGTAAAATTTTCTTGAACGCAGAACAAAGTAAACAAATATGCACCTGATTTATTAGTACATTAAAAAATATGTTATTTCGGTTCGTTTTACCAGAGTCAGTGGTTGTGCTGTGTACAGCAAATTGTTTTGAAAATGAGTTTACTCTGCAATGACAGTAAGTGAATGTTAATCGATCGACTTAATACACTCTTAAAAACATGTAATTATGGTGGGCGATATTTTATAACAAACTGACAGGAAGGTTGTAAACCGACTGCATTACGCAATGTACGTACTTATAAACGCAAATTCAAGTCAAAATAGATTTCCAATTTTCTAACAATCTTTACACAGGGAGATAAATGACATTTATTGCCACGTCACTGAAAAGTAGGCTTAAGCGCACAAACGTATGTACACACTACATATCTACAAATAATACATACCAAAACACATACAATAGGTCACAATTAGCCTATTTAGGCTACTTAGTCTTTCAGAATTAACATTTTAGTAATACATCGAAAGTTTTAAAAATTAAGAACCGAAAGAAACTAAAAACTGCTGGCTACACATAACTTAAAAAATATACATATGATTGCTACGAACGTAATTATAATATCAATTAATAATGTTTACATCAGTCGTTCCAAGACTTTGTCCTTTACCAGTGTAGTATAGATAGTTAAAAACTCTAGTGTTTTTATAACAATTTAAACCGGTTGTTCACTCGATGTAAAAATATTCAGGTACTTAAGAGCATGCACAGTTAATATTGTAGGCCTATTCAGGAAGCAAATTAACATATCCAAAACACTCATTATACAGGAAAAAATATATACCGAGATGCTATCCAAAACTGCAAATTTCATTTGGCCCCACAAAATAAATTACCTACAGACATTAGTATATTAAATAATGAGAAATACGTTTTACACGACTCCATAAAATGAGGAACAAAGTTATATTATAATTACGATTTTGTAAGACAACATACGTAGTACGTTCAAATTCACGCCTTTATTCTTTCCTTGCTCTCTGATAAATACATAAATGTACAACGGAAAATCATATATACTAACATGACACTCAGTAACTGCCCCGGTCTATGAAGGTAAATAAAACACGGGCGCACAACATGGTTAATATCCGTACATATTTACCTTGCTCACAACACTAGTCACACAGACATCCAGTAAATATTTTCCTACGGGGATCTTTCTTCTCGGGAGGGCGAAGGTAAACAAACACGCTACATCCACACCCAGCTGCGAAGTTATCCGAGTCGCAAGCAAATAGCAAGCGCCTTCTCAGAACAAGAATTCAAACAAACTATACGTTCACTATCCTAGTGTTGGGCTCAGAGTTTCAATCTCGTAGATGTGTTGCCGCCTAAATATCCCTACTGTACTCCTTGATTGTATTGAAAAAAACTTTAGTGCAGCCTGTTCCAAGGAAAAGTGCACTTTTTTGTAAGCTCCCAAAGTGTCATTTCTAGAGCCCCGATTTTATGGTGGAAATAGTTTTGCTCAATTTCGTCTCAAAGCCTTCTGTGCACATCTTCAGCTCTGCATCATGGACAGATATTTTATGTTTAGACTATCACTTTCATTGGGGTTCTACTGATAAAACACAGACGTATACTGTCACAATAACCTTATTTTGATTGGTGAAGTCACGTGAGAGACGTATCTGAACAAACACATGCTGCCAACGACAACGAAAGAAAACTGCAAATGTGCACATAAGGCATTCAAACCATTGTGCAATTTTCTTTTCGCAACCCACTCAAGACTATTAATTTCTAAAACTTAATTCGTTATACTTTATTAGTTCATCAATGACTTAGTGAAATGCGAGTGCATGTGAAATAATTATGGAAGCCCAGAAAATTCTGTAAACCAAACAGTAATACATAAAATACCACAGAGACGCTAACACAACTATTAGACGCGTACACTCGTCCGCGGGTCTGAGATGTAGATCACAGCTTTCTGTAGGATTTCTTGTACGTAAACCCACAATACACATTGAATTGTAACACTATAGGCCGTTCGGGATAAAGCGAGCACTAAAGATTTAACCTTTAAACAAATCACTAGCCGTTAATGCACGTAATTTAACATTAACAATAGTTACCTTACAACTTGTATGGTTGGCAGCAGACTGCCGAATGTAGTTCCGTGCATTTTCCTATTTAAATACAACAATACCTAAAAAAAAAATCAACTGAATTAGACATATATGAAATTTACATAATTAATAAACTTTTTTTCATCAAACTATAGAGGTACATACCGACTGCACATTTTATCTTGTACGCGCAAAAATCAAGTAACGTGTCCAGATATGTTACACATTTCCCGTCCTTAGCCGTTACGCGCGGAATGATACAAACTGGCTGAAAATAGAACTTAAACAAGGCTTTTTAAGTGTTTACTTTATTCCGAACAGCCTATAACAATATTTATAATAGTTTAACAAATCTGGTGCAACAATGGAACGTGTGTAATACGGGTGCAGAATAGTTAAACTCCGGTTTTCATGTTCAGAAACACAACGATTTCACTTACAGTACGCAGGCATTCTGTCGTCTATCTGACACGCTAATTGTTTCGCAACGTGTTTCAAATAAATGTTGTATTGTATTAAATTGTCGAACATGTCACCAATAAAAATACATTACACCCGATGATCAAACGATGTTTAGTGTAAAGCTGATGATTAGATATGATGGTATATCGCGAAAATGTTTTGTGCCAACATATCCTTGAAAACACTAGTGTTTTTCAGATTGACTGATGTACGTCTGAACACAGCGTAACTGTCCGCCGACCAATAATATACATCAAATATTACAATAGCGGGATTTTTATAGGCTGCGTCAAATAGGGTAACGGCTCTGCGTACAAACGAAAGCCAGTAATATTCTGGTAAGCTAAACTTGTGTTGAGATCCAGCAAACTGTTAACTTTTCCCGCGACAAATCATCATTTCTACTGATAATTTATAACAGTAAAAAGACAGTTAAGTTTAAAGGAACGTTCAGCTACCAAATACTGGCTTTCACTTGTACGTGAAGATCTTACCCTATTTGACTGAACCAATAAGAACGCCGCTAGGGTAAGATTTGTTGCCGGTTATTGGTCGGCAGACAGCTACGTTGTGTCAGATGTACATCAGCCAATCATACATATTACAAGAAACTGCAGCTTTTTCAAGAGTATGTTAACACAAACGAATGCGAGCTATAAATACCAAATTATCTTGCGCGTATAGAGCGCTAGGATATTTAATGCGCGAACTTGTAATGCCGGGAAAAAGCGCTAGGTTACCCCGTAAAATAGTTTTTATCTCTAGATCCTATAGGTCTGTCGCAAATTTTAGTTTTAAACCTAACAGACCAAATCGAAAAAACCTTGGTACAAATTCCGGTAAAAGTAACTTTCCGCACAACTATAGTACACCATACCTAGAGACACTGGAAAATCGCGAAAATATTTAACATAGTCTCCAACAAACTGTAGTATCTGAATCGTGACACGTGCAAACAGTTTTCTGGCAAATCACACACGTTCTGTGTTACAACTGTTCAGTTCTAATTGGGTCTGTTGAAGAGAGACAAGGTACTTCATATAAACAATAGCCAATATAAGTGCAAAACCTTCAGTGTTATACATAGTATGTTGGAGCCTAGCAAACAATCAACTTTTCCCGCGATTTACCAGTGTCTCTAACCATACCATACATTTGTATTACTTTTTCTAACCCTTTACACAACAGTCCGAGTTTAAAATTTCACGAAACCCTTATTTTAAACTAGTTAATCATAGTTCATTGCTGTACAAGACCAAGCATTTACAACCAATGAAGGCAATGCTTTCCCTTAGGTAAAATTGCTTATTAGTAGAGCCACGATTTTGTCGCGAAAAGAATTTTACAATATTTTGTTTGAGTGTCTCGCGTGCACCTCGGCAGCTCAGCTTCACGGCTATTAGCAGCGTGTGTTTGCTCAGAAACGTCCCTCATTTAACTGCACCAATAACAATGAGGCTATCGTGACGTAATACGTCTGTGATTTGTCAGTAGAACCTCAAGACAAGTCACAGTTAAAACGTCCAATCACTGGCCATTAAACAGGGTTGAGGATGTGAACATGAGGCATTCAAACCGAATGGTGCAAAAATCTTTTCGCCATAAAATCGTGGCTCTACTTATTGGCTACTGCAATTTGACACATATATTACGTCTGGTTAGTGCTTGCGCTAAGAACTAGTACGAACGCTTCACACACGTAGTAGAGTGCGTAATTACAAGCGAACTACAAATATTTGTCAGATACAAAATTTTCAGTATTTCCAACGGGTTAAAACATAAATCAGCTCTATTTACGTGGAAGTGATTGAGAGATCTTGCATAAGCAAGCCGCCAGTCACGTGGGAGGAAAAAGTACTATTGCAGCATTTCAATGCACTACACTGCAAAAAATATTTGCTCGTTTTCCACGCTGTTTCCCAGCATGCAAAACGTTACATGGTTAGAGCCCACGATTTTTGGTGAAAAGAATTCTGCAACATTTTGTTTTAATGCCTTACGTGCACATCTGCAGGTCTGCTTCTTGATTATTGGCAGAATGTAGACAAGGCTCATTTGACTTGTGCCAACAGGAACAATGTTACTGCGCCGCCACACGTCTCTAATTTGCGGGTAAAACCCCGAGACGCTGAGAATTTAAAACAGCCAATCACTGACCACGAAGCACAGCTGCATATGTGCACATAAGGCACTGTAACAAATTGTTGCAGAACTATTTTCACCAAAAATCGTGGGCTCTACACATGTATGAAGATTTTTCTTCAAGTTCTCAACATTAGCACTTGTAACAAATAGTATATATTTTACATCTTATAACATGCGTTTAATCGAATGTCAAAATATAAATTTAGGTAACTCTTTCGTGGACTTGCCCTTAACAAACGCTATGGAATTTTCAATTACAAGATAACTCTCTCCGAAAAGATTTTGACAAGAAGAAGGCTATTTAAACTTTAATACTAAAAGTAAAGTAAAATAAAAAAAATGTTTAAATGTTCCAAACAGTGATACTACGAAGGTAATTAAACACAATATGGCCTTTTTTGGTGTCTATTAGCTCGTTAGTTTTTACCGCAAGCAAGTATCTAATAGAATAAAAATTTTAACTATGACTTCACATTAGAAATAGATACAAAGTAAAAATAATTAACACATGAGAAATGTCATCTGGGGCAATGTTAATAAGCTGGTCGGTACTTGCTAAAAATAATTTTTGTACTCTAGCCGTTGTAAACATAACATCTTAACAACCGTGAATTAATTAATTTTTGCTATAAAGTGCATTAGGCTACATAACTTTATTCATAGGACGTGATATAGCGTAGCACATGTATTGCTCACCAGATTAAATTTAAACAGAATACAACCCTCACACAAATGTTTTTTTTTTGCGAAATTTCATAAAGTAAATTTTAAAGTACGCTCTTTATTCAGTTTCATAAGAAAAAAATATTGAAGGGTTATTAAGTTTGTGATATTTAGCTTGCAATACGTGTTATACCTCTTACCACGGCATTTGTTCAAATAAAAAAAAGGAAAAACGAACGTAAAACACACACACACAAATAGGAAGAAACTATCCCAGAGGAATTCTGTCAGTTTTTTTTAATAATTATTATATTAGACAACAAATAATTCTAAAGATAGAACTCTTTGTTAGCTAATAAAATAATTGTTTTTAAAAAACTGTCAGAATTCCTCTGGAATTGTTTTCTCTTCTTTTTTTCTATTTTTTGTGGGTTTTTTCCCCCGTTGTTCTGTTTTGTACTGACATTCAACACAGGTTTGATCAGCAAAACACGAGCAATGGGGTATGTCCACAAACCAATAAATTCTACCAATATTTGAGATAGAGAAAGTGTTGCTAGCGAGTATGTTCGATGAGAAGATGAACCGCTTACCATGTGTAGCGAGGCACAGCAATGCGCGGACGAAGCCAGCTGTTGTAAGACTAGTCAGGAACTGCGCAGGCAGCAGGCTGTAGGGTACAACTGGCTGACATTGAAGTACAATAAGCACCCCTATGACCGGCCTGCAAGCATGGAACCAGTCTGACGAGGCGAGAATACATGCATTGTACTGACTTAGTAGGTTCTGCGCGGACCTGCTGGGACAAGAACCCGGGGGGAAAAAACCGCCACAGTGCTTCGCGGTTACACGTTGTATTCCCCTCACTAATACCAGCGCCAGAAAAATGGAGGCAAGACATTTCAGAACTGCCATGCTATTTATATAATGTTCATTATTATAGGTAGTTCGGGATTAAAAAGAGTACTAAAAATTTAACATTTGAAAAATACCACTAGCCTTTACTGCATATAACTCAACATAACCATAGTTACCTTACTGGTTATATGGTTGGCAGGAATTACGCAACATAGTTCCGTGTATCTTCCTATTTACAACAACCACACTGAAACAAAATCAACCGAAATTGACACAATTGTATTTCATATAATTAATATTTTTCTTTTTTTTTATCAAAACTATGTAGGTTCCTACCGACTGCACAATTTATCTTACATGCGCGGAAACATACGAATTGGTTTAAAATAGAAATTTAGCAGGGTTTCTTTGAAAGCTCACTTTATCACGAACCGTCCATACAATTAATTTATAAACATATTAAATAAAACCACGGATGACCGTTACTATAGACGTAAAATTTCATTTCGTTTCTATTTCAATGTAAAATTTATTTCCCGTAGCTAAGTTGTTTGACAGAGGGGAAAAACTTCGGCAATAATTGGTTACAGAATTGTTTTCACTATCCCAGCTACAAGGGCTTGTTTGACAACTATGTTGCCGCATAAGACGGGACTTTGGACTACAAAGATACCAAATCACAATGTGGTGCATTTTTATTACAATGACATTTTTTCCCATGCATTTTCCACATTTTAGTTTGACTCCTTATGACTAGGGCCACGATTTTGTCGCGAAAAGATTTTTGCCCCACTTTGTTTCAGTGACTCACGTGCACATCGGCAGATCTGTTTCAAGGTTATTGGCAGCGTGTCTATGTTCAGACACGTTTCTCATTTTACTGCACCAATCAGAATAAGATTATTGTTACTCCTTACGTCTATAATTTGCCAAGGCAAGTGAGAGTAAAATCATCCAACCACAGACGATGTAGCAGAGCTGCAGGTGTGTACATGACGCATCGAAACCAAATGTTGCAAAAATCTTTTCGCCATAAAATCGCGGCTCTACTTACGGCCTTTGCTTACCAGGTTTACAACCACGAAATTTAAACGGGAAAAAATTGTTAGAATAAATTACTACTAATAAATTAATTTTAGGAATAAAACGAAACATTGTTAAACGCGAAATTTGTGGATAACTATTGCTACATAAGTAACATTGAAATGTTTCTATATTTTTATAAGCAATGCCACGTACCAGCAAGGTTGGTTTTCTGTATCACTATTATAATAACTGGAAACACGGGTTGTCTTATGCTACAGTATTCTTAATATTGATACTAGAATAACACGGTCTCGACGACACGTTTGTACGAAAACTAACGGTAAACAAATACCAGATTTGTTTAACGTCAGAAAGACCAGGAACGTAGCAAGACCAACAGTTTTGGATTAGAAACTATTTGAATAATATCGTATCGTAGTGCGGTACAGTTAGACACTTATTTGCTTCATATAAATCATTCTAGGATTAAAACCATACAAATTGTATGTATGAGTCGTATTACAATTAAACTCACGTTCTGTGCCAATATTATATGTCCAACAACTTTATTCTAACCTCTATTAGAAATTTAAAAACTGTTTACCGCCCTCAAAATGGTTCTAAGAAGCGTACGTAACTGTCGTTCTGTAAAGGCAAATTCATCACGTCGAGAATATTACCGTGAAGCAATTAACGTTTTATTTTTGTCTCGTGTCGTATTCGTAAGTATTCCTGATGCATAAAAATGATGTATATCACACGCAAGAACGGTTTTTTTTTGACAGCTGGAAAATGTAATGTCGTTTAAGAAACTAAAAACGAATACTTTATTGCCATGAAACAATACGCTGGTATTAACTCGATGATAACAGCATATGATAGCCTAGACACTAAATGGCAATGCACAGTAGACCACAAAATGTTGATGTTATTCGTTCTTGGGAGACTAATGGAGGTATACAGACGCGAGTCTCAGTGAAAACTTTTTGTGTATACACTATGTATTACGACGCTCGGAAACGAAATGATTTCTGTGAAATCGTTCCCATAAAATAAATAACAACTGCGACGTAAACTACGCTGTCCAACAAAAAAAAAATGGAATTCATTTTAACATTAATCTTTAGTTTCAGAAAACTCCAAGCCACCTTCAGTCTCTGGCACAATTGATGTTGGTTGTTGATGATGTGCTGGTATGGTAGTAAAGTTCAGAATGCTATATATACCTTTAAGTACAGCCGACCAATCAGTCTGCAGTATACGGATACGTTATGGTTAGAGACCTGAAAAATCCGCGATTTCTTTTACGCGCAAGCTATAGTTCCAACAACTGTAGGTCTCTATCGCGTTCATAATTGGCCGTTGGCCTACTCGACACTTCCTGGAAGTAGCTGAGACAATAATAAAACTGTAGCTGAATACAGGCCCACTTCACAGTGTCAGCGAGCAGCTAATAAACAGCTGCTGTCTGCACGATTTCACAACTATTCATGGAAGCTAGCCTACAGGGCTGTGAACCCGCGATTTTTTCCGGTCTCTAGTTATGGTTAATGCTAACCAAATAATTAAGCCTCACTTTATTTCTCTGAAACACAAAGCAATTTGGGTCCGAAATGTATCACCAACTTAAATTATTTCAGCCACCAATAACTACGTGATATACAACCGTATACTGCGCAAACCCAAGCTTCACAACTTCCCCCCCCCCCCCACACACACCAGCACTAGGTGTGGTTCGAGATAAAGAAAGCACTTTTGAAAGGCCAGATACTTTTTTTCCTTTCAGATAATTTCTATTCTAGTGCCACTTCTACTATAAACAAAGCACTCTTAGCATTAATAAAAGTGTATACATTGTAAATTACTCAAACGTTAACGCCTGAAGTCTAAATAAACAATATTTTTTAATATTATTTCCAGAGTAGAAGGTGTTTTAAAGTGTTTACTTAATGGCGAACCAGCTAGAGCAGCAACCGTCAATTGCGCCAGAGGCCTTGTGAAGAAATCAGAATGTGAAATTCAGACACAAGCAGGTGGGGCAGAACAGGGCCAGGAATGTTGGCACACGACACGCAGGTGAGAGATAAAACTGAGGGAGATGCGACAAGAGAAACAAGGCTAGCGGACGAGAGAGAGAGAGAGAGAGATGCAGACGGGAAGGAAGAAAGACCAGACGTTTATTTTTGATCACCTCTAGCGTCCGACGTAACAGGAAGGCAGGGAAGGAGAGAGGTCGAGGAAGTTAGACACGAGGGCCACGCGCGTGTTCAGGGATAACTCACGTCGGTGGCCAATTAGACGTGGAGAGCTACTAGCACACCGCCAGGCGACCAATTAGAGACCTGCCGCGTGACTAACGTCCCAGATACTCAACCCAACAACTCCCTCCCCCCTCCCACCGACATATTCCCAAAACGCTGCGTATTTTTTTCTTTTGCAGTCAAGAACTGCGGACCACAGTCAAATTATAAATCTATCAATTTTCATGCATGCACAGGGACATGTTTTGGCGGCGCGATCTGGGTTTGATTCCTGGCGAGTTCAAACGGGATTTTCGCACGTAGGAATACTGTCGATCGGTGGGTTTTCTCTGTGATCTCTAGTTTACCTCCGCTCCTTTTTCATTCCGCCACTACTCCATTCTTTCACCATATCAAACCTCACCAACTTTGGAAACATCACTGTTGTGCCTCGGGCTCATATTGACACTTATTTTCCACACACACGCACACACAATCCTAAAACGGGAGAAGAAATCCTAAAATAGTCACAGATATTCGATGAAATCTGCTTTCCATACGCAGTTAAAAAAGAAGAAAAAAAAAAGTATCGACTTACAGAATTTACCTCAAGTCGGTAGCTAGCCCCAATCGGTTTCAAGATAAAAGAAAATGCTAACAACCACAAAAACCAGCGTAAATGGAATACAGCGGCCTAAGAAGCTAATGAGTGATACTAGGTGTGTAATGACCAACGAACTTTATGCTGAGGCAGTGGAAACTGGGTGGAATATCCCGACGAAGTTAAGACGAATAACAACAACGTCCGCCACGTGTCCTCGACTGGCGCATGGACGGCGTTGCAGCGTGTCACGCGTATTCTTTTATACGCCAAACCGCTTAACTTATTCATATTATGTTTATCTACGAAAAGAACACACACTTGAAACTATGTTTCTACGTTTTCAAAAATTCAGCACGTTTGTTAGAAACACGATTTTTGTACCCCTCTGAACAGCTAAAAACGGGGTTTTTTAGACTGCTGTAACTCCGAAAATATTATCTTCGTGAAGGCAAAGCGAAAGGCAAGCGCTGGTCTTTACTTCATACTATTAAAAATAAAATGTCGTAGTCACCGCTTAAAGTCCCGTAGGAGAAAAACTACAACAGAAACCTTGCACGCCAGTTTGGCGCACTGCGAATAGAGGCGATATTCTTCTCGTCAAGCGTGGGACACTGGCTCTTATCGCTACGCTGTTCCCACGCGTCAAAGATGGAAATTCGACAGCGGCGAAGACTCCTTTTAAATTGCAGAGACTTTGCAGAGAATTGAACTCAGGTCAACGTAATATGAGGCGAGTGGTCTGAACATCACACAGCCACGATGACTTTGCTTAGTATTAGTCAATGTATTTAAAATTATTATTGGCTTATAATATAAATCATTATATATATATATATATATATATATATATATATATATATATATATATATATATACACACACACACACACAGAGGCACTCTCTCATTCATGTACACAAGTACACACAGGATGTCCAGAAACTGCCGCATAATCATCATTCCACGCGAATCCTGGGCTGCCGTCAAACATGTAGGAACTAGTCAGTAGTAGTCAAGGTAGGCAAATCCCAAGATTCGGCAGATGACTGTGGTGCACTCAATTTAATAGGTTAAACCTACCGTACCTTACGATACTGACGCTGCGAAATCCAGTACCAGAAATATAAACATTTTAATTGTGATATTGTTATATATGATACATTGGCCATTTATTGCGGAACCTACACATGCCTTCTCTGTGTTGGTAACCTTGTGAACTATATGTATAGTCCGTGACAGAAACGAGCGGCCCTGGATATGGGACAGATGGGGCTGGACTGACGTTGGAGAATTCCTAGGGGAACTGGTTGAAGTAACATCGTTTATTAATACCTCCAGGACTTCTCAGTTAAATGTACCTTCGGGCCACTTGCTTCAATTGTATAACTACCAAAAACACTAGGGGGCCAAAAGAAAAAAAAAATGCCGTCAATAATTATAGGCATTGTACAGAATCATTTAATTGAACTTAATATTAGTCTAACATAAATTATTGTCATACGCAGAGATTACATTGACCTAACTATAACTATTAAGAAATAGCCTTAAATTATTATAACAATACATTTTCGCTGATTTCTGACATTTTGATGGCGGGCCAGTAGAAATCTCTCTGCGGACCGCGTCTGGCCCACGGGCCGCCTATTGAGAAGGCCTGGCAGTGAAGTAGTCATGTGTGCGAACATCAACACCATGTTATAACGTTAAATAATCGGGTCGCCGCTTAACTTCCAGGGCCGCTCGTTTCTGTCACGGACAGCCAAAGCCTTCCCAACTATGTGAAGCCTGCAGAGTGGCTTATCACGATTTAAGGTCAGTTTACCATATATAAGCAACTTACCTTGGCTTTACTGTGCGGGGTAGCTGTAACTATTGGTAAGGAGTTGCCAAGCTTAGTAAGTACTGAAATATAACAGTAAAATAAAAAAGCCAATGAAATAATTGCAAGGGTTATCTTCGGACATACTTAAAAGTGAAATGGCGCCAACTTGCCATAACCATGGCGCCGGTGCAGATGTCATTTAGGCGCGTGTCGTCACAGATAATGCGCTCAGTGGCAGGCGAGAGTGACCCTTATGGTCGCCAGATCCTGGACACAGCGACCAGTAGGGCAGAGGGTATCGACCGCCGCCAGCAAGCCAACACGTGGCTGGCACTACGTTCCCTGGCGAGAACTACCCAAGTGACTGTCTCTCCTCTCTCTGTTTCATCCATTATCTCTCTCTCTCTCTCTTAAGGGCTGACCCAGGATAAGTACCAAACAAATTATAAAGTTGTCTACACACGCATCAGCGTAAACACAAGTAGCATAACCAACAATGTCATATACCCTAGAACAACGATATTAAACAAACTGCACTGCGAGGTCGCAGCCTGACTGGGCGATAAGATACTCGGAAGCAACTGAGTTCTAAGGTTGACCTCGGAGAGTGCATCAAATGCCGCATCGACTCAACTAGCTTGCATGATTCCCGCCGAACCGTTTTTAATGTGAGGCACTAAACCGTGATTATATTATTTTACAGGTGGAAAGCGTGTAGCAAAGTTCGATGCACGTATATATCGGAGTTTCACATAGATACATTCAGTTAGTACAGTTTGAACTACGCCAGACGGAAAAGGTCGTTTTGAGTAAAGTTGGAGGGCCGAGAAACAGTGTTTCGAATGAGCACAGTGTCTTAACAATGATACTACGACCTTGTCTCAAGTGTGTTTTCTTTTCGCACGTAACTGAGCAACGGTAACACGTTGGACTGGGGTTTGATTCCCGGTTCCGAGAACCCTGATTTCGGTTTTCAATGGTTTCCCGAAACCACTACACGCAAATGCTGGGATGACTCCTTGAGGCCATGATCTTTCATTTATTTGAAACAATTGCAAATAACTCGAATATTAGTTAACCAAATGCTATGAATAAATTTGAGACTGTGTACAGTCATATGGTACACCATTTTGGTACAGCATTTTTCAAAATAATGTACAGTTTGTCAGCAAAAAAATTATTTTGCTTCATTTTGGCTTATTTTGACAACAAAATATGTAATATTTCAGAAGCAAAAATTTTAAAATCCGTTTGGTGTATTGTAACATAAAAATTCACCCACGTGCGATGATATATACGTGTTAAAACTGTGAGATGAATTTTTGATAAATGTATTAATTCGCGTTTTAAAAAAATCATTTTCAAGACCACTGCAAAACTAAAGAGCGAGGCCTTATAAAGACCATGGCCGACTCATCTCCCAGCTCCTGTCATTGTACCAAGTTGTGTGTCGCCGTCAATAATGACTACGCTGTCTGCGAGACGTAAAGTCCACTTATCTTACCTTTTCGTACGTTGGCACAACGTGCACATGTAGCAAACTTTCGTTGAAAAAAAAAAACAGGTTTACGAACACACTGCGACCAATTTGAATCGCGCGGTAGGCAGCCAAAAAACTAACATGGCTCAGTGGCGGTGCGTAAGGCCGTGCTCTCGTGCTGTAGCACTGAGTAAAATTAAAATTTTACAAAGTTATTGTGTGCTTGGTAATTTTATTAAATTTTAGGTAATGTGCCGCGATTTATACTTGTAACCTTTCTTAATAAGAGATCGACTGCTTTGCGCTAAGTTTCACAGGCGAACGGAGTTTTCTCAAGTAATTTCGTTCGTGTAAGCCGCCCTTTACTATGGTGTAAACCTGGCTCAGTGCTCCCACGGACTAGCGCACGGTTGTCACTCCTCTTTCCTACCCCCTGTCCTAGTCAGAGGTATAGAGAGACGCGGGAACCTCGCCTTTATCAACACCTGCTCCGTGCAATGAGCATAGACCTGCTTCCTACTGCGCAAGCGCGCGACAAGTTACGTCAGCGTGTTGACAATGATGGCCGCTCACGTCGCACACGTGTTCGTACATTGCAGACTTGTAAACAAAGTAATTTTTGGTGTCGCGTGGACGTGTAGCTGACTTAGAATAACTTTTATGAATAGTACTTTACTATGTATTATTATTGTAAGTTGCGGGTGTGAGTGACGTGATACTGTGCATAAAAAATGAACTGCCATAGAATCTATGTTATTAGTCTTTGACGCAATGGATACATTAACGACGCTTTATGATGGGGATAATTTGGTAAGTCGAATTTTACAATATTGATTCATTTTATGCAAATTCTGTGTTGCTTGATCGTAGGCGGAAACGTATTTTAAAGTTTGTGTCCGTGGTTTATTAGTGGCAGGTTTGTTTTCTGA
>PNEQ01063421.1:0-17620 GCA_003012365.1 Medauroidea extradentata
TGATTTTTCATTCTCTATTATATTCCCGATAACTACTGCTAGTTCGGCCATTACAAAAAGAAATGCACGCACGCAGTAAAGCGTTTTCCTTCGCCCTTTAAGAGTACAACTCCCTCTGACCTGGGTCAAAATTATTCCAACTCCACCAACTCCAGGGAGACGCGAGAGACGCTGGGTCAAGCGCGAGTAAAACAAACCTACACTCTGCGTCATCTTGTTTCCGGTGAGTAAAACGCCTATGAGTGCTCCGAGAGCTGCAAGCAGGGCTGCAAGAGCACAAAGAGTCGCCATCATCCCTATTCTGTACGGCCCATAGAGGTAATATATAGTAGAGGGAGCATGACGTCACAAATGTGTGTCCAACATGGTCTCGAGAGTTTGGTGTCGTTTATTTATGTTTTCTCGGCGTTAAAATGCAGTCGTGTTGTTTGAAACTCATGGAGGAGTACCTTCCAGGATATATTTAGTGATGTGGTGTCACCAAGATCTCGGTTCAAAACATTATAGTAAGTACGTAGCTAATATTTACTTTTTACTAAAAACAACTGGGTTAAGGAAAACAGTAACATGGCAGATATTGTTTACATTTGTCGTTCTGAAATTTCTACGCAATTGTACTATGCGATAATATAGTTGTATGCTCTCCTTAGTTCGTATGTTCATATGGTACCAAAATAACCCAACATGGTTGTGATTACTAAGCAATTATTATCTTTTCTCTCAATGTTATTTCAAATCTCCCGCGCATATTTCACTAAAGTCACGTGACACATGTTGAACACACAATTTCGTATGCAGCTGTATAGAGGATACTCCCTCTACCCTATAATTACTCTAAGGTACGGCCAAAGCAAAGTCCCGTCATGAAGTAATTTGCTTTACTTCGGCTGTCGAAATAGCGTTTCGTTTCTCACGATCGATTCTGTACGCCACTGATTGCTTCCGACGCTATAATTTACTTCTGCGGAAAATGTTGCTTCTATGAGATACCTTCAATCGTTTTGCTTTGACGGTAATCGTAGGTTGGCTGCCCTTTTGTCCGAAAATTACTCTATTCATGATGAAATCGAGAAACATTTGCGATGCGTAAGTTTGCCACCTTTCTTATAGTTCGCTTTATCAATGGTTCTGCGAGTATAAACAACGAAGCACAGGACAGGACAGCAAGGAAGTAATGGATAGTTCAAAAATGGAGAAGAGAGTTGATTTTTCCCTAAATACACTATACCCCGTAGAAAAACTATTCATATGTTTATTGTGTAATTGGGATACAATCTCGCCCAAATCTGTGAATTTAACGTTATGTGCGTGTTCGTTTGTAGTATTATAAATTTTGGTTCTAGGCAACATCAGTCGTGAATTTTAACAGATATACCTTCTTTTTTAAAATTATTAACATGTTTAGGATATCCGAGATAATTTGTATGGCACTCGTCAACCAATTGTTTTTTTTTTTTTGGGGGTGGTTGGGGGGGAAGGTACGATTTTTTAACATGCCATAGCCTAGTTATTTTTTGGTGGTGGGGGAGGGCAAAACAGAATACATTTTTAAACACAAGTAGTTATGTTTGAGAGTTGTAGGCCTTTTAGATAATAAAAGAAAGGACCGCTTTGTATAACTAATGTATAGGTTTGTGTTTGTATCAACATAGGCTTTATTGGCAAATTGCAAGTTGACAATTTGAAGGTAGTGGATAGCAATTTAGTTAGGGCCTATAGTTTGTGTATGCCAAATTATAAGGTTACTTCAACGAAACCTATACAAAATGCCACTGTTGAGTTCGTTGTATACCCATATAACTATAGAAGGTTATTTTAATCCTTTATCGTGGGGTTAAGGTAAAGTTAGATGGACAAAATAAGTAACTATGTTTGTGTTTGTTTGAATTTTTAATCATTTTACTTCCACTGTCATAAATTAGTTTAGTAGGCTAATTATCAGTGTATGTCATGCAAGCTTGGTACTACACTTTAGGTTAATTAAAAACTGTAATTCACGTATTGTGGGATTAGGTTAGTATCAGGTTAAATTAACACACACAATTTGTATTTTTATTCCACATTTTGACCTCTACAGACCCTACCACTACCACATTTTTATGTAGGTATCCTTTATTTTTATGGGTGCGCGAATTTTTCTGAAACACTCATCTTAATTAACAAAATAACCTTGTTTGTCATGACTATGCTTCAACATGAAAGGCAAACGATATCCTAGTGTATTGTAGTACATAACGTAGGCTTGTCTACTCGTAATTCGTAGTTGTTGTCTTTCCACACGTTGCTGTAAAATTAACACACATAGGTGTAGGAAGGGGTTATCCATGTTTCCAAACCAAAGAATGAGGTTATTCCACCTAAGTATTTTCACTGGAAAAACAAGACTTTTAAATGGAACTTTTGAAAAACCAAGGGTCTTTTTTCGTGAAGGCATACACTGCAGAGTTATTATATCACCGTCTCAGCCAATGTAATTATTTATAACACTTATTAAACAACTTAAACTAATTTGGGGCTTTGCGCAGCTTCCGATACCCGCGCACATTTGCTTCAGTATTTTCCTTCGTATCTGCTTCCGAGTAAACGAGTTCTAACGCAACTTGGCCGTACAGAATCACTTTCGTAGTAAACTCGAAGCTAAGGTTGTTTGCGCTTGAAGCAACATTACTTTGGTCGTACAGAATAAGTGGTCAGACCGAGTAAAAGAAACCTTTTGTCAAGAACTGATGATTTAATAATGGAACACATATCTGAAGTAGAAGCAACATGTAGTGTTGTATGGGTATTGTGTTATACGAATAACATGTGCATCGAAAAGTAGTAGATGGCGAAGACATAATAAACGAACCTCATCCGCTACTTTGCCCAAAGCGTATTTTTTTGCGTGTTTATTCAGATACCCAGCAAGGCTGCAAGTTTGCTGTGTATAGCACATCGTATGTCCCAATTAACGTTTCCACAGCTTCTTTTCTTCAGTCCGACGTTTCCTACATGAAGCATGCTTACCGAATTTTTTTAACACAATTGAATAACTCTAAAAAAAAAGGTGCAGTTACCACATTAACAAAAAGTACAATTACTGTTTGATTATTTACGTGTGGCTCGTATATGAAAGTGGATGAAAAATTGAACCGTTCCTAATCGATGCTAGCTAGCATGCACCTCTTTAAATGCGATTCATCGCATGCGAGTTGACCGTTCACACTATACTGTGTTGGTAAAAATTACATATATTTGGATATTTATTTTTATGTTATTGTTACTACCGTGCTGTGTAACTCGTCGCACTGCATGAACTAAAATACAATTGCTGCTATGTGTACGTAGTAACTAAATCTTTCAAATAAATGTGCAAAATTCATAATAAGCGTTGTAAAAAAATATGGGAGTTTTTGGGAAATGTGAGTATTGTGTACATTAACATTGTAGTAAAAATGGCGCGTTTGTTAGATGCTGTTCTGGATTTGATTTACAATGTTTTTGAAGAAGTGAACAATGGGGAACATGCGTGGGTCGGGTATTTAACTAAAAACATTACCAGCATTTAGATTTACTGTTAAACAACATGTGTACTTAATGCCGAGACTTAAAACAACGTCTAACATGTAAAAAAAAAAAACGTCGCCGTAAATGTAAGAAATTCAGAAACCAAAGTGTATTATATTGCGATAGTAATCTACATCTTAGGATACAGCTGGCGCCTGTGTTGCAGTGTGTTAGAAGAAAGTTTTCATTAAAAGAGGTATTACCAGACGTGCGTTCGATAGCTCTATCTACGAAAAGAAAACACATTTAAAACTATGCGTCTTTATTTTGTTTTCTAGATGTCGTGACTCGTGATTAGAAATATGGTTTTTAGGCACCTCAAAATGGTTAATAACTGTTTTTTTTCAGACCGCTCGCGCTGTCACGTAAAAAATACCTACCGGAATCGTAAAGCATAAATAAACAAGCATAAGCTGGCCTTTACTATGCACTTTCCGTAAATAAAGTAGTAGTGTCATCTCTATAAGTTCCACAAGGAAAAGCCGACAACCATTACATTACACGCTGTTTCCGCACTTAAGGGGTCTCCCTAGATAGGATGTGTTTGTGTGTTGTGAGGCAGGAGCGGTAAGGTTGCCATTAACCGACGTATGTAGTGCATTATCGCCTCTCCGCGCAAGCCACTCAGCTGGCGTGCAGTGCTTTACTATTATCCTTTTATCTATGGGACTTTAAGCGGTGACCACATTATTTTATTAGTGGGCAGCATAGTTCAAAGTCTAACGCTATTTTCTATTGTTGTGTTTTTCGAATCCGATTGTTATGTTTCCGAATACAGCAGTCTGGGAAAGCCATTTTTGGCAACTTTGAGGGGCTGGAAAATAATGTTTCTAATAAACGTGCAAATTTTTAAAACTATAGCGACATAGTTTGAAGTGTTTGTTCTTTTCGAAGTTATAAAAATGTAATATGCGTTAAACTGTTTCTTAAGAAAAAAATAATAGCTGTAACTCGTTGCAACGTATTTGAAGCGCAGGGGCCGTTTCGAAGTCCCCACAACATAGCTAACAACGGCCTTTTCAGAGCCGTCATTCAAAATGTACTAACCAGACGTATATGAAACTGTATTTCACACGTGCTGTGAACTTTGCTACAGACTTTCCAACAATACAATTATATAGTCACCGTTTCAACTGCCATAGTCAAAATAGGTCGTCGGGAATATTGCACGCTAGTTCAGAGCTTGGCTCATAGCGGTGAAGCGGCATTTGACGCGCGCTTCAAGGTCTCTTTTATAGCACCATCGTTTATGTAACTCAACACGTGATAAAGCTGTACGAAAATACCGTCCTTAGATATTCTCAAGGACTCTGAACCAACTCTCCAGAAAGCCTTGCACTATATTACAAAAATACTTGAAACGCTTCTCTGAAAGGTTTCTCTTTGTTTGCACAGATAGGTGCTTTAGGAACAAGTACAATAGTTTCGTAAATAAAAGTGTATTTCTAACCCTTTATACAATCAGATAGGGCGGGAAAATAGCAAATTACGTTAGAGAAGAAAATCTTATAAAATTTCTTCGTCTTATTGGAAAGTAGAAGCGGTACATGTACGATGGAATTGGTACATGCATTATCTGTCTACAAAGCCAAAATATACGTAATTTAACGGGGCAAGGTCGCGCAACGGTAACACTTTGGATCTGCATTCGAAATGACCAGGGTTCGATTACCGGCTCCGGACATGGTTTCCCGAATCGCTCCAGGTGAATGCTGGGATGGTTCCCTATGGTAGCCGCCTATACCTAACGCTTCAAACGCGTTGTAGTGTGTTGGTAAACATATTTTTTGTACGAAACAATTCCACTTATGCCCATTGTGCCAACGTACGAAAATAAAACACACTTCAGACAAGGTCGGAACCTCATTCTTAAGACATTATCCAAATTAAAAACATTGTTTATGTGCCCTCCAACATGGCTAAAACGGCTTTTCAGACTGCCGTACCTCAAAATGTACTAAGCGAATGATCGTGGAACTCAGGTTGCGACCTGCACTGAACTTAGTTGCAGACTTTCCACCAATAAAATTATATGGTCACCGCTTGATGTCCCATAGTAAAACTGTTCGGCGAGAAGCGTGCACGCTAGTTCAGCGCTTGACTCGTTGAGGCGACGCGGCATTTGATGCGCGTTTTAAGATCGACCTTATGTCTCTGGCGTTTCTGAGCCTCTGACGCGCTGTAGGCGGCTCCCTTAAGGCAATGGCCGATTCCTCTCTCAGCACCTGTTTTTTTTTTTTTTTTTTTTTTTTAATTTTGCATTCCATAGATCCCCAAATGAGTACAGGACTCAGGGATGTGGAACAAGTCAAGACAACTTACAAATATGTTACGTTACAAATACATATACAAGGTACACATACTAGCTTGTAATCACACATGATATGAATATAAGGAGACAGCATACAGAAGATAAAACAGATCATACATAAAGTAATACATGTACTGTACTATATTGATTTAGACACACAGGAGAACATGTAAGTTAATTAGTCAGTGGAGTTTAAAAACTCATCAATGGAGTAGAAAGCCTCACCAATTAAATGATTTTTTAGCTGCTTCTTAAACAGTGTACAATTATTCTTGCATGTATTTTTTAAGAAAGAGGGAATCTTATTATACAACTTAATGGCAGTGAATAGAGCACCTTTCTGATACATAGTTAGAGTATGTACTGGGTAGTGACAGTAACATTGAGTCCTTGTAAAGTGTTGATGAATAGCTGAGTTAGTTTGGAACATTTCGAAATTTTTAGACACAAAAACCAAAACTGTGTAAATATGTTGACAAGGTAAGGAAAGAACTTTTAATTTTACGAAGTTGTACGAAGTTGTTTCACCGTCTCTAATGACCTCGCTGTCGACGAGACGTAAATACAACTTATCTTACCTTACTGTTAGCTGTTACAGATATAACTCATATGTTTTTTCTTCACTGCGTCGGAAGCGGAACGGAAATTCTGCTCTGGTGTGACATACTGCGGAATGTAATTAAGAAGTTGTATGTTTTAAATCACGAGATTAGTGTTGAAATTAAAGTCAATTGGAATAATAAGTTTCTCTCCTGGCTGAATGTACACGGTGTTTCCCGCCTTCTGGCATGATCGCATTGTGTATGAGAGAATGAAGACTCGGGTGAAGATTGGGCCGGTTGCTCGACTAGCGAGACATGCATGTCGCCTATCCGGCCAAGGTGAAGTGACATATGAGTGGAGCAGCGACGGAATGAGTGGCGAGGTAAACGGCATCACCCGCCATGGCCGTACCCATCGAGGATTGAACCCGGAATCGAATCGCGTAGGTGGGAGGTGGGAGATCAGACCACCTCGGCCCCTAATGTTCACATGAATTAAATTAAAAATGGCCTCAGTAATATCGAACAGAGGACTCAAAGATATGCTAAGCAGAGACGGCCTCTGAAATTATACTTCATAGGAAAATTAAGCAGCCCAGTGGCGTAGCCAGGATGTGTTTGGGGTGGGTTTCAAATGGGGAATTTTATAAAGGAGCACCGATCCCCACAGTCAAAGTGGGGAGTTCCGAGGGTCCTCTTAGGAAAAAATTTGAATTCCAATGTGAAAAATGGTGCTATTTAAGCAATTTTAGTAGCTTTTTTTAGTTGAATAATGCTTGATTGAAGAATATTACTAATGGCTGCTCTGAATACTCCCTAACAGATTTACTAGTTTGTGATTACATGGGTACGAATTTTATAGATAAATTCTTAATTGCACGGTTTAATTATTTTTGGCCATCATATTTCGGGTGGGAGCCTATCTACGCCATTGAAGCATCTGGAAATAATTTCATTCCTGGTGGAACTGAACTGGAAATGGTTAAAAGCTGTTCACACAGAATGAAATTCAAAAGTATATTTCAGTTCAGATTTAGGCTCGGAATTAAAAGCAATCCAGGCGCAGCATATCCGAGCCGGAATTGAATTAGAGTATTTGAAAGGCTTTTCGGCCGGACAACAAACACCACGCGTAGTTTAATATCAGTTCGAGTCCAGACTATGACTCTGATGATACTGGGTGTCACATTTCCGAACAGGAGTCGAACACAAACAGTTGCAAGTCATCTACGCCGGACTAAACAGTTCCACACGCAATTTAATTTCATTTCTGGTCCGAACTTAATAGTTAAATTCTCATCTACACTTCGGAACCAGAATTGAATAAAATGATTCAGAAGTTATTAACGTCAAACTAGAAACCTCACTCTTAGTTTAAATTAAGTTTTAGTCCGGACACCAAGTTTTTTAACTTACACTCACAGTTCCGAACTTGAATCTAGAAAGACGCGCTGGGCTAAATATCTCGCACGTGGTTCAATATCAGTTCTAGTTCAGACACAAATTGTGGCCATAGCTCCCACATTTTTGAACTGAAATAGAATACGAACATACATAAGTTACTGCCGCTGGACTAGGTACACAAAACGTAGTTTAATCACAATTTGAGCCCGAATTGAAACTTGTACAGTCGCCCTGTTTCAAAACCATGATTTATTAAAAATATGAAAATAAATTCACTGTGGATCGGAAGCTCTACTGATAAATTCGTTTCACTTTGGGTCAGAACGTAAGATTTATTTAGTAGCTTCCACAATTCCAAACTGGATTTGAATTTTTTATTATTTAAAGGCATTCCCATTACAATCACTCAGGTAACTTTCTTTTAGTTCGAGTCAGTGCTGACACTTTTTCCGAACAGAAAAATTAATTTCGGATAGAACATATTTTTTTTTCAAGGAATATCGGACTATAGTTATAAATAAATATACTTATCTGCTATGAGGTTTTCTTCATATTCAACTCCGACATGAAGTTAGATTGTACACTTCTATTTAAAAAATAAATATTTCTTGTTAACTTAGAAGAATAATTGATCTAGTATATGAATCAAAGAAAGCACGCAAGCATGCAAGTATGACAGCATATATGTATGAATGTCAATGTATTTATATTTTTGTGTTTATATATGAATATAATTGTGCGTGCTTATTATGCAATTATCGCCGTTAGACGGATGCGAAGCTGATTTAGGATCGACACACAGCTCAAAATGTTTATTTCGCAATTTTTGTCGAACATTTGTCAAGCCATTAAGAGCGCGTGAGAGATAAATAAACGCTGAAAACATCAATAGATTTCTACGCTTTTTTCGAAATCAGTATGGATAAAATACTCAATGACAATCCTAGATAATGGTATTTGCCAGCTTTATGTGTAAATATTTATCCAGAATTACTAATTCGTTACGCGTGATCTCTTGCACGAGGTTCCGGCGTCAGAGATTGTGCCTCAAAAGTTCGTAAAACTGGAAACAATTTTGTTTAAAACGTTGGCTAAAACTATTGTCTAAGATTGCTATTGTTTAATTTTCGCAAATTGACTTCAATAAATCTATAGTTGTAGATTAATTCTTTTAGCGTTGAATTATGTACCACGGCCTCTTAAGAACTCATACTAAGCTTATACGGGAATATCCGTATGTTAATCGCTGTTTGTGAATGTAAGTGCTTAGAGAGTTGATATTTGGTAGGCGACCATCTACAGTAATTGAGCTGAGATAGCGCAATATGATCACAGGGATGTCAATCTTTATAGGACTAAATACTATATAGTAGAACTATCACCCTTATAAACATAACTAGGTACCGTGCAATACTAACTGTGCTAATTTTGAGCCAATACACGTAGTTACAATATGTTGGAAATATATTTTAGTTATCATAAATGTCTGCAAAATATTGTTTTGAGTGTAGTTGGTCACAGTTTGTTAACATTTGTAGCCGGGTCTTTGATTTTGATTGAGTTGTCTATGGCACCCTCAATATTTCTACACGAGAAACATCACTTGTTATGTTTATTTGAGTCAGAATCCGTATACGACTTCCTCCTACGATCTTTTCGGCCTAAACTGCATTTGGTGTATAGACTCAGAACATTTATTCTGAATTACCAAAACTATACTTTAATGCGTGTGTATTTATTCCACGGATCATCTGGACTTATGCTGGACCTGCAACGTTACACTTTAGTTAAATTAAGCAAAATATAAGTAAGTTTTATAAATGTAAAATATTAAATGCACATAAATACACACTAAGTATTTCTTCTTTTCAAAAATTCTATATTCGGCCGCGATACGAAGATTTAGTTATTTTTACTTTTGAATTAGGTTAGTTGCCTGGTCGCAGAATTTAAACAGATAATCCCAAATTGCAAAGGAGAGGGGTTAAAGTAGATTTAATTGAGAAATAACATAATTTTTGTGTAACGTTATTATTTTCGTAACAGAAACGAACGTTGGACACAATTAAAAACAAACTGATCTAAATATACATACGGAATCATACCAAACGCATGTGAAATCACACCTACTGGTGTTTTAGAACTAGATGCTGCGTATATCATTAATAAACACGAAGGTCACAAGACCAGTTCCAACGGTCGTTGTACTAGAATTTAAAATCTTTAGAATGCCCGACACACCAGCAGGTTGATTATGGGTCTTTTCATATAAGGCGTCTTAAATATAACGCGTCACGGGCAAGACTTGCGCCGTATGACGCTGAACGAAAAAATCGATTACGTTTCTCCTCGTCATAAGCTCCTCACCGTGCGTATTGCGTCTTAACTTTTACGCGAAATAATATGAAGTTGGTATGCCTGATGCTTAGAAACTCGTGTCGAGTACAATCGTTATTACATTTTCCTTTTCGATTAACAAATTTCAAGGTTTCAGATCGTTAAATACCACACTCTTAAAAAGAAAGGTAACTTAACCTGTTAAATAAACAGGAATATTCCCTTACTTGTATCTTTGAATCTTGTATGGATAATTGACGTATTATTACATAAAATAAAAAAAAAACCTCAATGTACTGTCAAATTGCACAAATATGTTGAAAAAATATCGTAAGATGTACACAGATTTAGTTTTTCCTCGTGGACCATAGTTTAACATAGATTGAAAGTTCTTTGTTAGCAAGGTGTCGATAGCCGCGTGGTTAACGTTCTGGCCTGCTAATTTGAAGTTTTGTATTTCGAGTGCTACTGCAGCCGAAAACTTTAACATTATTATTCATGTTTCGTATTCTGTGTACAATAACAATAATAAAGATTTATATGAAAGTCGATTTAACATAAATTTTTGTGAGTGTGGATATAGCCTAATAATAATAATAATAAGAAAAATTTTTTATTGCGCAGTGTACCGTTTCTCAGAAAGGCAATTCACTTGTACATTTGTGATGGGTGGCATAAAATAGAGTCCGAGCAAAATTCCTGAATCTCCTGCATATTTTGTGCATTTACGTTTTAATGTAAAAAATTAGTGTACTAATATACTGAAGTTCTAAAATTATGCTTTACATACCGTTTCCTAGTTAATGTGAACGTACCCATGAGATACGTTGCCGATCTGAGATCAACCAAATGTAGCAACATTTACATATGTTCATATTTTACTTCACTTAAATATACCTACATAGGTAACTTACATATTGAGTTCATTGGATGAGCGAATCTTTTTGAAAAAGTCAGTGGTGGCGAGCTCGTATCTATAATTTTTTTCTGCAAGTTGTTGGATGGAGGGGTGAGTTAAAAATTACAATAATTAAGTTTAAAAACCAATAGCATTATGATACTGTTTTGATGTTATTAAAAGTGATTAATTTTTCTAACTGTGGTCACAATAACACTTACTCACTTGTTTGTGTATACTTCACTGGTATTCAAATTAGTACCTATAATATTTAAGAACTGCAGGGATTTCTGGAGAGGATATATACTGTACACAACACTGCCGCCTGCTAACCGCACTCTTGAGCGGACAGTAAATGTATGTGACAAATGTATGGCAAAAAAAAAGTTAATATGACTGTTTTTGAGATTAAAACAAATTGTTATCGTACTAGATATTACACAGATCCTTATTAATAATCACAAACGTTTTGTTAAATTTCTGCACATTGATTCGATCCGACATTTGTTGCGGTACAGTTCTGCACGGTAACATAGCGAACTGACTGTAGCGATAGTATTTATAAAATATTCAACTTAGGAAATAATACCATTACTTTCTAGAAAATTTGCCGTTTATAAACTGTAGCAAAGTGATTATAACCTATCCTAACCTCTCAGTGGTTAGGACAAATGTGAGGCCACTCAATCCTCCTATGTTATCTATTCTAGTGTTTTCACGTAAGTTTATACACAAAATTACTTCAATAAGTTGTGAAATGACTACGTTTAGTGAACCTAGGTTCCGTTTATTGTCAGTTATGATGCACACGTTTTTGGGCGCCTTAGCTGAGACTCTGTTAAGACGCTGTCGTCTAGATCTTGGCACGTCATAATATATCGGTGGTCGCGTTTTACTGTCAGACGTCTTACCCAAGCCACGTTCGTGTTGTGATGGGGAACCAAAACATATCCGTTATCGATCTGCACCTGCTAGTGAGAAGTACACGAGCATTTCACAACAGCAGTGTCGCCAGACGGACAACGGAACAGTCGAATGGGTGATCCAATTCTGCCTGTGTTTACTTCGTACTGACCTCGACGTTACTTGCATCGTTCAAAACATACGACTCGACGTGAAAGAGCGTGTTACAAGTTTTCACAGCAAAACTCGAACGAAATCGAAACGTGCCCAGGCTGTTAAGTACGAGAACTTGCTGTTCAGCTCCAAACGAAGAAAACAGTTATTTTTGTTAGAGGAGACATATTTTTACTACTGCCTTACTTTATAACACTCACAGTATTTCTCAGCATAATATAATTTTCAAACCAAGAAACATAATCAGTTATGTTGTTGCAGCGATTTAAAAAATTGAATACCGAGTAAATTCATTACAGCCTGCAATAATTAGGATGTCCCGTTTCCTCTTTACCTACAATACGCGTGTCTTTAAATCTGACGAAATTTTTGTACAATCTTTGTGTTGTACACAAGAAAAGTAAAATGTAATTGAATTTCTCAAATGTGGCCTACAAGAAGCTATGCTATAAAAGAGTTTTAAATAATGAAACTACATTTGCGAGTAACAAGGTATTCTATAAAAAAATTGATTTGGTGTTGTTAAGTAATGCTTACGTATAACATTGCTGAGAATAAATATTCGCTTGTGTTAATATACGGTACTGGATTTCAACATAGTTTGCGCAAGGTCCGTCGTACAAGGTGCTATACAAGCTATCACGATAAGTTATGCCAGCATTAACTACAGTGAATTGCGTTCATGATGTTGAAAATATTTCATCATACAAACGAACGGCTTTAACATTGTTTAAAGGTAACCTAGTTGATTCAAACGTCACCAACATACGAAAAATAATAACTGTATATAAACTTATATTTACCAGTATTATAAATAATTATCAGCGTTGCTTGCTTCTGTAGTGAAATAGGTTTAATTTCTGCGTTGTAAAATCACCGTGTTGGAAAGTTTTCAGTTCAAAACACTACAGATTTGATTTTAAGAATTTTTAATATGAACCCGTAATATTTTTGATCAGAAATAATCTTTTTTATTTTAACATTTTGTAAGGATACACGACGAACTAAATATTTTCATTCCAACAAATACAGCGCAATTGTTAATAAATCACGTAACTTTATGTGGTTGTACAAGATACTACATGACACTTGCACCATGTCCTAACGGACCAGCTACTGCCGTCTATCAGGAATCGTCGATACCAGCTCACATGACGGCCTGTATACTGGCTCCTAAACACACCTCAACACAAACTTATACAAGACCAACTAACACAACAGATACTGTATTATCCACTTTAAGGCATAAATAATATAGTTTATATGTAGGAAAAACACGACCGCTCGCGATAGTGTACGCTACATAGACATAATAAACTAGCTTTTAACACATTTTATTATCTAATATACACAGCGATCAAAAAATTTTTTGACGTTATACACGTTTATCAGTTGCACATTTTTTAGAAAGTTTACAAATGTTCACTGAAAAAAAAAATACTTATTAGTCACTACAAAATATTTTGTCCTTTTTGACCTTACCAAAATTTTTTGTGGTGACTACTAAATTTTTTTGTTGTCCCCCAATAAAGTTTTGCAGTGACTACCAAACAATTTTGTAACCACTACATACATATTTCGTGAGGTTCATATTGACAAAACATTTTGCAGTGATCACAAAACAGTTTTTTTCCCTGTGTTACATCATCTTATAGGCGTTTTTCATAGAACTCGAATTAAGGTTGTTAGACGTTTATGGATTGTCAATTTTGCATAGTACTTTAGTACAATTTTCTTATTTTGTAACCTCCAGTCTTTGATTCCGAGGAGTCCAGTGTATATAGAAGTTCCAAAGGCATTTATTTATCTCAAGAATAACAATGTAATATATATTCCATATTATATTTAATTGGTGAGTTCAGTCAACATTTCAATTGCTCTAATAATGTTTACATTTATACGCGTTGTAGTTTTTATAGATACACGTTGTGACTATTTTTCACTGTAACGTAGTTTTTGTAGCTTTCGTAGTTTTTGTATAGTTGCATGTTTAAGCCCGAATTTTCATAAAAAGGTTTAATGCAAAAAAGAAAACCAACTGACTTACCTAAATGAAAAAAATTCAAAGAGAAGAACAGCGTCCCGGAATACGTCAAGACGTGTATAAAAACCTTGTATTTTTTTGAAAATTTTCAAAAAATTAGTATTTTTTTAAAATTTCAAAGTTTATTAAATACAAGAAAAAATTGTAAGAATCACACCTACAATAGTGACCAAACTGTCTGGACAGTTGACTAACGATTCAAGTAGTGATTATCAACAATAAGAGAAATATCTAACACTGCGTCCGTCTTAAGAGGAGTCCTTCGCGGTGTCAAATTTCCACCTTTGACGCGTGGGAACAGCGTAGCGATAAGAGCCAGTGTCCCACGCTTGACGAGAAGCATACCGCCTCTATTCGCAGCGCGCCAAACTGGCGTGCAAGGTTTCCCTTGTAGTCTTTTTACTACGGGACTTTAAGCGGTGGCCCCAATATTTTATTTTGAATAGTTTGAAGTAAAGACCAACGCATGCCTCTCGTTTTGAACTTTACGAATTCAGGTAATATTTTCGGAGTTACAGCAGTCTAAAAACCCCGTTTTTAGCCATTTTGAGAGGCCCGAATATCATGTTTCTAACAAGCCTGCTGCATTTTTGAAAAAATAGAAGCATAGTTTCAAGTGTGTGTTCTTTTCGTAGATAAACATAATACGAATAAGTTAAGCGGTTTCGCGTAAAAATGTATGCGCGTGACACGCTGCAACGCCGTCCATGCGCCAGTCGAGGACTTCTCTTAAGGCCTAAGTGTATGTCTGTTGCTTTCGTCACTACATGTTTAAGTTACATTTATTTGTTGGATATTTGTTTGTCCTCGAACAGCTCAAGGCCTTGATAGAGGTAGAAGGTGAAAGAACCCATTTAAAAATCTGGAAACTGAAACCGGGATATTCTTGCCAGGAATCGAACCTTCCAAATGCGAGGCGTATGTTTTTACTACTACTCTATCTCGCTAGCTTACTGTTAGAAGTCTAGTACTTCGTAACTTTACCTTATATTTAAATTTGACAACTTTAGTGTAGTCGACTACGTACATTTTTCAGTAACAGATTATTGTGTTTGCAATGTTAATAAGTTAACTTAGCACGAAATTATTTTGTACCTAGTTGTATAGTAATTTTAACACGTTTCAATGCTTATAGTTTTGTCTAGGCTAGGCTGTGAAGAAAAACGAACAATGTTGTATCTCGTGTTTTTTATCTTAATTTTACGTAACAAATTAAAAAGAAAATTACAGCTCTATGGAAATAAATAATCCAAATGAAAATAAATTATTCTTTAAGTATATACAGACGTCAGTTTTCGTGTACACATTCCCGTGCGTTCCGATCAAGTTGTTTCATGGGGAAAATACATACTTGCTGAGCTACTAGTTCCATGTGCAGAAGATATGCAAGAGGTAGATATAGTAATGTTGTTAGCGGTGATATACGTGTGTCAGAACAAGCAGTGCAGAGGGCAGGTGCCAGCCTCGCTATGACATACACTGCGGCAACAGTTGACTGTTGAATGGCGCAGTCCGTGTGTGCCTGGCAGTTGTTCCTGTCACTACAAATGTTACATTTTACTGGGACGTGACGTCATTGCCTTGCAACGCTTAAATATACTCGCAAGGTTGTATGGGCAGATTATCACAAAACTTTATGACAACATATTTAATGCAAATATGCCAAAGAAAACTTCTCTATAATTTTGTTGTAAGTAATGGACACGTGGCCATCTACAAGAAATAAAATATGTTTTCTTACAGTAGCTACATTTTGTTAAATTGCTGCTGTCGGCTACGAAGAGAGTAGTACCTTTATCAAATTATTATCTTCAGTTTCCCTTGAGATACGTGTACATATGGAATGTGTACCAGAACGCAGGGCATCATATCCCAGACATGACAGACTTAACTACTCTAGAAGTCTACCTAACACTAAGGAATGGATTGAAAGTGGGATCCTACTATGGAGAAGAGACGAAATTTACAGTGTGGGGAAAACGGGAGTGTCCCGAACAGACCCGCTGGCCAATTGAAATTCTGCCACGTTACACACATGAGAAAAATCTGGAACGACCCTGCCGGGATTGGAGCCTGGATCACCATATTGGGAGGCGAGTGGCTAGACCACTATACCACAGCGGCTGCAGTTGCGTGTGAATACTAATCAGTAGACTTCAGTTTAACTGAAGTACAGACATCAGACATCGTTACTTCAACAAATGGGACGTTAATTAAACGGTTACCAGTCAAGGTCAATAACAGAGCACAAGCGTTCAGGAGATTGTCTTGGTTTTCATTTGCCTACGCTTGCTGCTGTACTAGGTGAATGGAGCATAAGACACACAAGTTTACGGCTGGCAATGAGTTAAAAAAAATTAAATTGCTTTCGCTTACCTCGTACGAACCCAAAACAATTGAGTAATTAAAAGAGGCAAATAATAATATGTGGTTTCAGAGAAACGTTTTTGCTAAGTAAGACTTCTACTGTGGAAATGAAATTATCGATAAACGTAATAATGTACAGTTAACTGTCATATTCATACATAGTTCAGAAGGAGAACCCGAAAGATACCTTTTCACATGGAACTAGAAATCGAACACGTTTATTTTAATTCAAGCAGTAATGTAACGTAAAATTGGACTGTAACTGTTTGTCTCGGATAAATAAGTGCAACAGGATATAGTAATTAATTTCAGTTCACATAGAACGTTATACATGCCAGTTCAGACCGGAATAGAACATTAAATCGAACTGTAAAACTAAAGCAAATAAGTCGAATTGGAACAAAATACGGAAAATGGAAGATTATAACATTTCGTTTAGCGCTTAAACTGGAAATGAAATTGGAAATTTAAATTTCAGGTTTTGTGGAATGTTTGTGTGAACTAGAATGAAAAAAAAATGTTTATCTGTAATTCGGGCTGGAGTTAAATGTTCGATGTATGAGTATGTGTATACGACTGCTTCAATCACATTTCTCTTCATCTTAACTACAAAATGAAAATCGGACAAATAAACATCAGTTTGAGGTGGATTTGAACTTAAAATGGAATGCACATCTTGTGTCGGTCCCTGACTGGATATAATATGCTGCGTCCAAGGAGCGGAGGCAGAAGAACGATAGTGGCTATGCTGGCACGCTCGACGAAAACTACATCACATCTACGAGACCGTACAGTTTTATTTTTAGGCGGTATTAATTACAGACCAAAGAAGGTTTGTGTCGTGTCTTACTAATTCAGGTGGGACTTTGCGTCATTCTGAAAAAAAAATAATAATAAGAAACACTGAAAAAAATACGTATTAGTCACTGCAAAATATTTTGTTAAAATGGACCTTACCAAATTTGTTTGTAGTGACCACAAACAATTTTTGCTGTCCCTAATAAAGTTTTGCAGTGACTACAAAAAACTTTGTAACCACTACAAAATTATTTTGTGAGGTCCATATTGACAAAACATTTTATAGCCACCACAAA
>PNEQ01063422.1:6131-17721 GCA_003012365.1 Medauroidea extradentata
TATATCAGTGCCTGGATGGTTGTCATTTATAACAATGCCTGGATGGTTGTCATACATAAAATTGCTTGGATGGTTGTCATATATATCAGTGTCTAGATGGTTGTCATATATGACAGTGCCTGGATGGTTGTCATATATAACAATGCCTGGATGGTTGTCATATATAACAATGTCTGGATGGTAGTCATATATAACCGTGTTTGCATGGTTGTCATATATAACAATGCCTGGATGGTTATCATATATAACAATGTTTGGATGGTTGTCATATAATACTGTGCCTGGATGGTTGTCATATATATAACAATGTCTGGATGGTTGTAATATATAACAATGAATGGATTGTTTGTCATATATAACATTGCCTGGATGGTTGTCATTTATAACAATGCCTGGATGGTTGTCATATTTAACAATGCCTCGATGGTTGTCATATATAACATTGCCTAATTGGTTGTCATATATAACAATGCCTGAATGGTTGTCAGATATAACAGTGCCTGGATGGATGTCATATATAACAATGCTTTGATTGGTGTCATATATAACAATGCCTGGATGGTTGTCATATATATCAGTGTCTGGATGGTTATCATATAACACACAATTCCTGGATGGCTGTCATATATAACAATGACAGGATGGTTGTCATATATAACAGTGCCTGGATGGTTGTCATATATAACAGTGCCTGGATGGTTGCCATATATAACAGTGCCTTGTGGGTTGTTAAATATACATAGCCTGGATGGTTGTCATATATAACAATGCCTGGATGGTTTTCATATATAACAGTACCTGAATGGATTTTATATATAACAATTCCTGGATGGTTGTCATATAAATCAATGCATGAATTGTTGTCATATATAACAATGCCTGGATGGGTGTCATATATAACAATGCCTGTACGGTTGTCATATATATCAGTGTCTGGATGGTTGTCATATAACAAACAATTCCTGGATGGTTGTCATATATAACAGTGACAGGATGGTTGTCATATATAACAGTGCCTAGATGGTTATCATATATAACAGTGCCTGGATGGTTGTCATATATAACAGTGCCTGGATGGTTGTTATATATACATAGCCTGGATGGTTGTCATATATAACAATGCCTTGATGGCTTTCATGTATATCAGTGCCTGAATGGATTTTATATATAACAGTGCCTGGATGGATGTCATATATATCAATGCCTGGAATGTTGTCATATATAACAATTCCTGGATGGTTGCCAGTTATAACAGTGCCTGGATGTTTGCCATACGTAACAATTCCTTTATGGTTGTCATATATAACAATGCCTAGATGGTTGTCATATGCAACAGTGTCTGGATGGTTGTCATATATAACAGTGCCTGATAGTTGTCATATATAACTATGTTTGGATGGTTGACATATATAAAAGTGCCTGGATGGTTGTCATATATAACCATGCCTGGATGGTTGTCATATATAACAATGCCTGGATGGTTGTCATATATAACAATTCCTGGATTGTTGTCAGATATAACAGTGATTAGTTGGTTGATATATAAAACAATGCCTGGTTGGTTGTCATATATAACAGTGTCTGTATAGTTGTAATATATAACAAATCCTGAATGGTTGTCTTATATAACAGTGACAGGATTGTTGTCATATATAACAGTTCCTGGATGTTTGTCATATATAACTGTGCCTGGATAGTTGTTATATAAAACAATGCTTGGATTGTTGTCATATATAACTATGCCTGTATGGTTTTCATATTTAACAGTGCCTGGATGGTTGTCATATTAAACAATGCCTGGATGGTTGTTATTTTTAACACTGCATGGATGGTTGTCATATAAAACAATGCCGGGATTGTTTTCATATATAACAGTGCCTGAATGGTTGTTACATATAACAGAACCTGGATGGTTGTCATATATAACAATGCCTGGATGGATGTCACATATAACAAAGGTTAGTTGGTTGTCAAATATAACTGTGCCTGGATGGTTGTCATATACAACAGTGCCTGGATGGTTGGTATATATAACAGTGCCTGGATGGTTGTCATATATATCAATGCCTGGATGGATGTCACATATTACAAGTGTTAGATAGTTGTCATATATAACAGTGCCTGGATGGTTGTCATATATAACAGTGACTGGATGGTTGTCATATATAACAGTGCCTGGATGGTTGTTACATATAACAGTGCCTGGATGGTTGTCATATATATAAATGCCTGGATGTTTGTCATATATAAACTTGCTTAAATGTTTTTCATATATAACAATGCCTGGATGGTTGACATATATAACAGTGACGGGATTGTTGTCATATATAACTTTGCCTGTATGATTTTCATATTTAACAGTGCCTGGATGGTTGTCATATATTACAATGCCTGGATGGTTGTTATATATAACAATGCCTAAGTGGTTGTCATATATAACAATGCCTGGATGGTTGTCATATTAAACAGTCCCTGGATGGTTGTCATATTTAACAGTGCCTGGATGGTTGTCATATATAACAATGCCTATATGGATGTCATATATAACAATGCCCAAATGAATGTAATACATAACCATGCCTGAATAATTGTCATGTATAACAATGTCTGGATAGTTTTCCGATTTAACAATGCCTAAGAAGTTTGTCATATATAACAATGCCTGGGTGGTTGTCATATTTAAGTGTGCCTGGATGGTTGGCATATTTAACAGTGCCTGGATGATTGTAATATATAACAATGCTTGGATGGTTGTTATACATAAACTTGCCTGAATGGTTGTCATATATAACATTGCTTAGATGGTTGTCAAATATAACAATGTTTGGATGGTTGTTATATATAACAGTTTTTGGATGGTTGTCATATATTACAATGCCTGGATGGTTGCCATATATAACAATGCCTGGATGGTTGTCATATATAACAAAGCCTATAAGGTTGTCATACATAACAATTCCCGGATTGTTGTCAGAAATAACAGTGCTTGGTTTGTTGTTATATATAACGATGCCTGGTTGGTTGTCATATAAAACAATGCCTAAATGGTTGTTATACATAACCTTGCCTGAATGGTTGTCATATATAACATTTCTTAGACGGTTGTCATATTTTACTATGTTTGGATGGTTGTCATATAGAACAGTTTTAGGATGGGTGTCATATATAGCAATGCCTGGATGGTTGCCATATATAACAATGCCTGGATGGTTGTAATATAAAACAATGCTTGGTTGGTTGTCATATATAACTATGCCTGTATGGTTATCATATTTAACAGTGCCTGGATGGTTGTCATATATAACAATACCTGGATGTTTGTTATATAAAACAATGCCTGGATGGTTGTCATATATAACAATGCCTGGATGGTTGTCATATATAATAATGCCTAAGTGGTTGTCATATATAACAATGCCTGGATGGTTGTCATATTAAACATAGCCTGGATGGTTGTCATATTTAACAATGCCTGGATAGTTGTCACATACGACAATGCCTGGATGGTTGTCATTTATAACAATGCCCAAATGAATGTAATACATAACCTTGCCTGAATGGTTGTCAAATATAACAATGTCTTGATGGTTGTCAGATTTAACAATGCCTGAAACTTGTCATAAATCACAATGCCTGTATGGTTTTCATATTTAACGGTGCCTGGATGGTTGTCATATATAACAATGCCTAGATGGTTGTTATATAACAATGCCTGGATGGTTGTCATATATAACAATGCCTGGATGGTTGTCATATATAACAATGCCTGGATGGTTGCCATATATAATAATGCCTAAGTGGTTGTCATATATAACAATGCCTGGATGGTTGTCATATTAAACAGTGCCTGGAAGGTTGTCATATTTAACAGTGCCTAGAAAGTTGTTTTATAAAAAAATGCCTGGCTGGTTGTCATATATAACAATGCCTGGATGGTTGTAATATAAAACAAAGCTTGGATTGTTGTCATATATAAGTATGCCTGTATGGTTTTCATATTTAACGGTGCCTGGATTGTTGTCATATATAAAAATACCTGGATGGTTGTTATATTTAACAATGCCTGGATGGTTGTCATATATAACAATGCCTGGATAGTTGTCATGTATAACAATGCCTGGATGGTTGTCATATATAATAATGCCTAAGTGGTTGCCATATATAACAATGCCTGGATAGTTGTCATGTTAAACAGTGCCTGGATGGTTGTCATATATAACAGTGCCTGGATAGTTGTTATATAAAACAATGCTTGGATGGTTGTCATATATAAATATGCCTGTTTGGTTTTCTTATTTAACAGTGCCTGGATGGTTGTCATATGTAACAATGCCTGGATGGTTGTTATATATAACTATGCCTAAGTGGTTGTCATAAATAACAATGCTCGGATGGTTGGCATATATAACTATGCCTGTATGGTTTTCATATTTAACAGTGCCTGGTTGGTTGTCATATGTAACAATGCCTGGATGGTTGTCATATATAACAATGCCTGGATGGTTGATATATATATATCAGTGCCTGCATGGTTGTCATATATAACAGTGTTGGATATTTGTCTGATATAACAATGGCTGGATGTTTGTCATATATAACAGAGCCTGAATGGTTTACATATAGAACAGTGACTGGATGGTTGTAATATATATATATTATTGTCTGGATGGTTGTCATGTAAAACAATGCCTGAATTATTGTCATTTATAACAATGCCTGGATGGTTGTCATATATAACAATGCCTGGATGCTTTATATTTATAACATTGCCTGGATGTTCGTCATATATAACAATGCCTGGATGGTTGTCATTTATAACAATTCCTTTATGGTTGTCATATATAATAATGCATGGATGGTTGTTATATATAATAATGCATGGATGGTTGTTATATATAATGACTGGATGGTTTTCATATATAACAATGCCTGGATGGTTCTCTTATATATCCTTGCCTAAATGGTTGTCATATATAAAAATTCCTGAATGGTTGTCAGATATAACAGTGCCTGGATTGTTGTCATATATAACAATGCCTGGATGGTTGTCATATATAACAATTCCTGGATTGTTGTCATATATAACAGTGATTGGTTGGTTGTTATATATAACAATGCCTGGTTGGTTGTCATATATAACAGTGTCTGTATATTTGTAATATATAACAAATCCTGGACGGTTGTCTTATATAACAGTGACAGGATTGTTGACATATATAAAAGTTCCTGGATGTTTGTCATATATAACAGTGCCTGTATAGTTGTTATATAAAACAATGCTTGGATTGTTGTCATATATAACTATGCCTGTATGGTTATCACATTAAACAATGTCTGGATGGTTGTTATATATAACAATGTCTGGATGGTTTTCATATAAAACAATGCCTGGATTGTTTTCATATATAACAGTGCCTGAATGGTTGTTACATATAACAGTACCTGGATGGTTGTCATATATAACAATGCCTGGATGGATGTCACATATAACAAGGGTTAGTTGGTTGTCATATATAACAGTGTCTGGATGGTTGTCATATATAACAGTGCCTGGATGGTTGTTATATATAACAGTGCCTGGATGGTTGTCATATTTATAAATCAATGCCTGGATGGATGTCACATATAACAAGTGTTATATAGTTGTCATTTATGACAGTGCCTGGATGGTTGTCATATGTAACAGTGTCTGGATGGTTGTCATATATAACAGTGCCTGGATGGTTGTTATATATAACAGTGCCTGGATGGTTGTCATATGTATCAATGCCTGGATATTTGTCATATATAAACTTGCTTGAATTGTTGTCATATAAAACAATGCCTGTATGGTTGACATATATAACAGTGACGGGATTGTTTATATAACAGTACCTGGATGGTTTGACATATATAACAGTGCCTGGATAGTTGTTATATAAAACTTTGCTTGGATGGTTGGCATATATAACTATGCATGTATGGTTTTCATATTTAACAGTGCCTGGATTGTTGTCATATATAACAATGCCTAGATTGTTGTTATATATAACAATGCATAAGTGGTTGTCATATTTAAAATTGCCTGGATGGTTGTCATATTAAACAGTGCCTGGATGGTTGTCATATCTAACAATGCCTAAATGGTTGTTATACATATCCTTGCCGGAATGGTTGTCATATATAACATTGCTATGATGGTTGTCATATTTTACTATGTTTGGATGGTTGTCATATATAACAGTTATAGAATGGTTATCATATATAGCAGTGCCTGGATGGTTGGCATATATAACAATGCCTGGATGGTTGTCATAAATAACAATGCCAAGATGGTTGTCATATATAACAATTCCTGGATTGTTGTCAGATATAACAGTGCTTGATTGTTTGTTATATATAACAATGCCTGGTTTGTTGTCATATATAACAGTGTCTGTATAGTTGTCATATATAACAATACCTGGATGGTTGTCATATATAACAGTGACAGGATTGTTGTCATATATAACACTGAATGGATGGTTGTCATATATAACAATGCCTGGATAGTTGTAATATAAAACAATGCTTGGATGGTTGTCATATATAACTATGCCTGTATGGTTTTCATATTTAACAGTACCTGGATTGTTGTCATATATAACAATGCCTAGATTGTTGTTATATATAACAATGCCTAAGTGGTTGTCATATTGAACATTGCCTGGATGGTTGTCATATTAAACAGAGCCTGGATTGTTGTCATATTTAACAGTGCCTGGATAGTTGTCATATATAACAATGCCTGGATGGTAGTCATTTATAACAATGCCCAAATGAATGTAATACTTAACCTTGCCTGAATGGTTGTCAAATATAGCAATGTCTGGATGGTTGTCAGATTAAACAATGCCTGGAAAGTGGTCATATATAACAATGCCTGGATGGTTGTCATATTAAACAGTGCCTGAATGGTTGTCATATTTAACATTGCCTGGATGGTTGTCATTTAAAAAAATGCCTGGATGGTTGTCATATATAACAATGCCTAAATGGTTGTTATACATAACCTTGCCTGAATGGTTTTATATATAACATTGCTTAGATGGTTGTCAAATATACTAATGTTAGGATTGTTGTCATATATAACAGATTTTGGATGGTTGTCATATATTACAATGCAGGGATGGTTGCCATATATAACAATACATGGACGGTTTTCATATATAACAATGCCTATATGGTTGTCATATATAAACTTGCTTGAATTGTTGTCATATATATCAACGCCTGGATGGTTGACATATATAACAGTGACGGGATTGTTGTCATATATAACAGTGCCTGGATGGATTGACATATATAACAGTTCCTGGATAGTTATATAAAACAATGCTTGGATGGTTGTCATATATAACTATGCCTGTATGGTTTTCATATTTAACAGTGCCAGGATGGTTGTCATATATAACAATGCCTTGATGGTTGTTATATATAACAATGCCTAAGTGGTTGTCATATATAACATTGCAGGATGTTTGTCATATTAAACAGTGCCTAGATAGTTGTCATATTTAACAGTGCCTGGATAGTTGTTATATATAACAATGCCTGGATGGATGTCATATATAACAATGCCCAAATGAATGTTATACAAAACCTTGCCTGAATAATTGTCATATAAACAATGTATGGATTGTTGTCAGATTAAACAATGCCTAAGAAGTTTGTCATATATAACAATGCCTGATTGGTTGTAATATATAAAAATGCCTGGATGGTTGTCATATATAACAATGCCTAAATGGTTGTTATACATAACCTTGCCTGAATGGATGTCATATATAACATTGCTTAGATGGTATTCATATTTTACTGTGTTTGGATGGTTTTCATATATAACAGTTTTAGGATGGTTGTCATATATAGCAGTGCCTGGATGGTTGCCATATATAACAATGCCTGGATGGTTGTCATATACAACAATGCCTAGATGATTGTCATATATAACAATTCCTGGATTGTTGTCAGATATAACAGGGCTTGGTTGTTTGTTATATATAACAATGCCTGGTTAGTTGTCATATATAACAGTGTCTGTATAGTTGTCATATATAACAAAACCTGGATGGTTGTCATATTTAACCGTGACAGGATTGTTGTCATATATAACAGTGAATGGATGGTTGTCATATATAACAGTGCCTGGGTAGTTGTAATATAAAACATTGCTTGGATGGTTGTCATATATAACTATGCCTGTATGGTTTTCATATTTAACAGTGCCTGTGTAGTTGTCATATATAACAATACCTGGATGGTTGTTATATAACAAAGCCTGGATGGTTGTCATATATAACAATGCCTGGATGGTTGTCATATATAACAATGCCTGGGTGGTTGTCATATTAAACAGTGCCTGTATGGTTGTCATATTTAACAGTGCCTAGATGGTGTCATATATAACAATGCCTGGATAGTAGGCATATATAACAGTTTCTGAATAGTTGTCATATATATAAATGCCTGGATGGTTGTCATATATAACAGTGACAGGATTGTTGACATATATAACAGTGCCTGGATAGTTGTTATATAAAACAATGCTTGGATGGTTGCTATATATAACTATGCCTGTATGGTTTTCATATTTAACAGTGCCTGGATGGTTGTCATATATAAAAATGCTGGGATGGTTGTTATATATAACAATGCCTAAGTGGTTGTCATATATAACCATGCCTGGATGGTTGTCATAATAAATATTACCTGGATGGTTGTCATATTTAACAGTGCCTGGAAAAATGTCATATATAACAATGGCTGGAATGGTTGTCATATATAACAATGCCTGGATGGTTGTCATATATAACAATTCCTGGATTGTTGTCAGATATAACAGTGCTTGGTTGTTTGTTGTACATACCAATGCCTGGTTGATTGTCATATATATCAGTGTCTGTATAGTTGTCATATATAACAGTGCCTGGATGGTTGTCATATATAAATATTTTTGGATGGTTGTCATATATATCAGTGCCTGGATGGTTGCCATATATAACAATGCCTGGATGTTTGTCATATATAACACTGCCCGGATGGTCGTCATGTAAACAGTGCCTGGATGGTTGTAATATATAACAATGTTTGGACGGTTGTCATATAAAACAATGAATGGATGGTTGTTATATATAATGCCTGGTTGGTTGTCATGTATAACAATGTTTGGGTGGTTGTCATATAATACTTTGCCTGGATGGTTGTCATATATAACAATGTTTGGGTGGTTGTCATATAATACTTTGCCTGGATGGTTGTCATATTTAACAGTGCCTGGAAAAATGTCATATATAACAATGGCTGGAATGGTTGTCATATATAACAATGCCTGGATGGTTGTCATATATAACACTGCCCGGATGGTCGTCATGTAAACAGTGCCTGGATGGTTATAATATATAACAATGTTTGGACGGTTGTCATATATAACAGTGCCTGGCTGTTTGTCATATATAACAATGCCCTGTCGGTTGTCATATATATCAATGCCTGGATGGTTGTCATATATAACAATGTTTGGATGGTTGTCATATAATACAGTGCCTTGATGGTTGTCATATATAACAATGCCTGGATGTTTGTCTTATATAACCTTGCCTAAATGGCTGTAATATATAACAATGCCTGGATGGTTGTCAGATATAACAGAGCCTGGATGGTTGTCATATATAACAATGCCTGGATGGTTGTCATATATAACATTACCTGGATGGTTGTCAGATATAACAATGCCTGGTTGGTTGTCATATATAACAGTGTCTGTATAGTTGTAATATATATATCAAATCCTGGATGGTTGTCTTATATAACAGTGACAGGATTGTTGTCATATATAACAGTGCCTGGATAGTTGTTATATAAAACAAAGCTGGGATTGTTGTCATATATAACTATGCCTGTATGGTTTTCATATTTAACAGTGCCTGGATGGTTGTCATATTAAACAATGCCTGGATGGTTGTTATATAACAATTCCTGGATTGTTGTCATATATAACAGTGATTGGTTGGTAGTTATATATAACAATGCCTGGTTGGTTGTCATATACAACAGTGTCTGTATATTTGTAATATATAACAAATCCTGGACGGTTGTCCTATATAACAGTGACAGGATTGTTGTCATATATAAAAGTTCCTGGATGTTTGTCATATATAACAGTGCCTGTATAGTTGTTATATAAAACAATGCTTGGATTGTTGTCATATATAACTATGCCTATATGGTAATCATATTAAATAATGCCTAGATGGTTGTTATATATAACAATGCCTGGATGGTTGTCATATAAAACAATGCCTGGATTGTTTTCATATATACCAGTGCCTGAATGGTTGTTACATATAACAGTACCTGGATGGTTGTCATATATAACAATGCCTGGATGGATGTCACATATAACAAGGGTTAGTTGGTTGTCATATATAACAGTGTCTGGATGGTTGTCATATATAACAGTGCCTGGATGGTTGTTATATATAACAGTGCCTGGATGGTTGTCATATATATAAATCAATGCCTGGATGGATGTCACATATAACAAGTGTTAGATAGTTGTCATATATGACAGTGCCTGGATGGTTGTCATATATAACAATGCCTAGATTGTTGTTATATATAACAATGCCTAAGTGGTTGTCATATTTAACATTGCCTGGATGGTTGCCATATTAAACAGTGCCTGGATGGCTGTCATATTTAACAGTGCCTGGATAGTTGTCAATAATAACAATGCCTGGATGGATGTCATATATAACAATGCCCAAATGAATGTAATAAATAACCTTGCCTGAATAATTGTCATATATAACAATGTCTGGATGGTTGTCAGATTTAACAATGCCTAAGAAGTTTGTCATCTATAACAATGCCTGGGTGGTTGTCATATTTAAGTGTGCATGGATGGTTGTTATAATTAACAGTGCCTGGATAGTTGTAATATATAACAATGCCTGGATGGTTGTCATATATAACAATGCCTAAATGGTTATTATACATATCCTTGCCTGAATGGTTGTCATATATAACATTGCTATGATGGTTGTCATATTTTACTATGTTTGGATGGTTGTCATATATAACAGTTTTAGAATGGTTATCATATATAGCAGTGCCTGGATGGTTGCCATATATAACAATGCCTGGATGGTTGTCATATATAACAATGCCAAGATGGTTGTTATATAACAATGCCTGGATGGTTGTCATATATAACAATGCCTCAATGGTTGTCATATATAACAATGCCTGGATGGTTGTCATATATAATAATGCCTAAATGGTTGTCATATATTACAATGCCTGGATGGTTGTCATATTAAACAGTGCCTGGATTGTTGTCATATTTAACAGTGCCTGGATAGTTGTCATATATAACAATGCCTGGATGGTTGTCATTTATAACAATGCCCAAATGAATGTAATACTTAACCTTGCCTGAATAGTTGTCAAATATAGCAATGTCTGGATGGTTGTCAGATTAAACAATGCCTGGAAAGTTGTCATATATAACAATGCCTGGATGGTTGTCATATTAAACAGTGCCTGAATGGTTGTCATATTTAACAGT
>PNEQ01063423.1:0-17653 GCA_003012365.1 Medauroidea extradentata
ATAGTCATATTTTATAGTGTTTTATACTGGCCTATCATAGGATCCCACAGACCCCTCACAATCAATACTGAAGTTAAAATGGATGGCAAGATGTTACATATGACAATAAAGGCCCCTTCATTACAATCAATCATCATAATTAACCTAAACCACATTAATATATATATATAAAAGTATCAATAAAATAGGACCGTCACAAATTTTTCTGCTGCAACACACCAAACGTATTTATATATTTTTAACCCTGAAATAGCACATGTCTTGTTGTCAAAACAAGCCAAAATGAAACAAAATGTTGTTTTTTTTTTTGCTAGCAAATGGTACATTATGATCTTTGAAAGAACTGTGCAATGGGAGTGCAAAACTGGATTCAGTTCCTTGGACGTACTCCATTGCAAATTGAACGACTGTCAAAGAAAACTAAACAAATAAAAGATAACCATAATAAAAGCAGAGTATGCTTTAGTCAGCTTTTATTATGGTTTTCTTTTATTTGTTTAGTTCTCTTTGACAGTCGTTCAATTTGCAATGGAGTACGTCCAAGAAACTGAATCCAGTCAAACGGTATATTATTTAAGGCCTTGTTACGGAGTTTTGCAATGATTTCGAAAATACTTTTTTATTGCTACCTAATACTCGTATCAAAATTTCGCTGCACAGTTTTGACACTTATATGTTATAATTTGTAGCTGAATTTTTTTTGTAGAATTATACTGAACGGTTTTTTAGATTTCATTACCCAAAGTACCACGTTTTTCGTCGTGAAAATAAGGAAAAATTAAGGAAATTATTTTTTTGCTGGCGAATGGTACATTATTTTAAAAAACGCGTCCACAGTATTGTGCATCGTGTGATTGCACATCGACTCAAATTTTTTCAAAACTTTTAGTTAAAAAATATTTGAGTTATTGGCACCAGTCTGAATAAAACTCGGGAACAAGACCTTAAAAAACAACGCTCTGGCGATATTGTGTATCGTATGACCGTAAATAGTCTAAATTGTTTTTCAAATACTTTGCTTAAAACAAATTCGAGTTATTTGCAATTGTTAGAAATTAATTAAAGACCATGGCCTTAAAGTGTACGTGTGCCTTTTAAAGCGGTTACGGTGGTTATCTGCACAAAGTTATGTGTCCTAAGAACAGAACAAGTAGATGCTACTGTATTTATGAGACGATTGCGTGTGTTTCACGCACACAATTACAGAATGCCCGCTTAAGAACACGTGTTTTATGTGATGACATAATCATTGAGGAAGAGAATTACGGCCATGAGCTTCCATTTATTTCAAACAATTGCAAATAACTACAATATTTTTTAACCAAATGCTTTGAAAAAAATTGACACTATGTACTATCGTACGATACACAATTTTGCCAGACAGTTTATTATTTATTTTTTTAATAATATACCGTTTGCTAGCAAATAAATATTTAGCTTCATTTTGGCTTGTTTTGACAACAAATCATGTAATATTTCAAGGGCATAAATTTAAAAATCCATTCAGTGTAATACAGCAGAAAAATTCAGATATAAACGATGATAGACAAGTGTTAAAACTGTAGGAATGAATTTTTGATATATGAATTAATTTGCGTTTAAAAAAATATTTTCGAAACTGCTGCAAAACTAAAGAGCGAGGGCCGCCTAGCTGTGCGTCAGAGGCTCAGAAATGACGGACATAAGAGTGACCTTGAAGCGCGCATCAAATACCGCATCGCCTCAACGAGCCAAGCTCTGAAATAGCGTGCAAGCTTCCCGCCGGACTGTTTTCACTATGGGATACTAAGCGGTTACCATATAATTTTATTGGTGGAGCGTCTGTAGCAAACTTCAGTGCACATCGCAGTCTGAGTTTCAAATACATCCGGTTAGTACATTTGGTGTCAAACGATGTTTTGTAAAAAAAATTCTTAATTTCTATAAAAACATTTCATTCTAGGTAACTGCTGAGTGGTCAAATCAGTGATAAGCCCACAAGTACGTCAAGTAATTAAGGTCATGCTCTTTAGTACGTACTGTTATTGTAATAATGTACATTAGAGCCCCGGAAATTTCGCGGATTCAACTGAGGAGAGGTTGGATTTCTAAGTCGTGTACACGTTGGAAACTATTTCGATTGGGTCATTGTTTATTAAACGTGACCTTGCGGACTCCGAACCAATGGCGGACATGCGTAAAAACGCTCACGGACTCCTGCGCTACATCGTCAAATGTTCAAATGCTCACTCACTGGAGAAGCAGCCAAAGAACAAATATAGCTGACGACAGTGCACACAGGACTGTGGAGTCTAGCCTGCTGGGCGTTGAACCGGCGAAATATCCGGGCCTCTAAATATACTATATATATATATATATATATATATATATATATATATATATATATATATATATATATATATAATATATATATATATATATATATATATATATATATATATATATATATATATATATATATATATACTATATATATATGTATATATATATATATATTGCTTAAACGAGAGCAGATATTAAAACTCTCTGTCGGGCAGTTTTGTTTAAGATGCTTTTTTTTAGTGAAAGCAAATTTTTTTAAGCAATAAATTATACGGTTTCGACTAAAAAATCAATTTACCAGAATTTCATTAGCTACATAATTTTGCTAAAACCGTAGTACTTACTGCCTATGAAAAATCTGCCAACATGGAGAAGACTATTATAAACAAAACTGCAACAATATCTCTCTAAAAAAATAGCAACTAGAGAGCATGCCCGTAAGTTAAGATTTTAGATTTAGTTTTCATTCTCTTCCTCCGTGATTATGACATCATATAAAACACACGATCTGACAGTGTGTGTAAACTTCTAAAGTCTTCACAAACACCTCATAAATGTAATTGCTTCTGCCAGTTCTGTTGTAAGGACATGTAACTTCAAGCCAATGGCGTATTCAGGAAAAAAAAAAAGGGGGGGTCATAGGGGCTATAGCCCTCCCAAGACTGCTCCAAAAATATAAAACCAAAAAATAAGCGCCAAGTGAAATATTATAAAGGTAAATTATAATTTTCTAAGACCTTTATAAAAGACAACAAAACATTTACAATACAAACATTTTACATTTGAATAGTATGAAGAAAAGATTAACGCATGCCTCTCGCATTGCAATTTACGAATCCATGTAATATTTTTGGAGTCCGAAAATCATGTTTCTAACAAGCGTACTGAATATTGGAAAACAGATAAGCATAGTTTCAAGTATGTGCTCTTTTCGTAGATAAACATAATATGAATAGGTTAAGAGGTTTCGTGTAAAATAGCATACGCGTGACACGCTGCAAAGCTGTCCATGCGCCAGTCGAGGACTTATCTTTTAAGGCATGGCCCCCTCCACTGGATCCGCCTCTGCTTCAAGCAGTAAGCCACAGTGGCCACTTCAAGAAGCACCATGTACAGTTTAACAAACTTTACTGTTTTCTATGCATACCATTGCCTTGAGGCATACTGCTTGACAAACCTAAGTGTAGTCCCGGGCAGGGGAGGTAGAGCGCTAGTGTTTCTTGGTTGCCGTGTGAAGGTAGTGAAGGGGAATGTCTTGGAGCCCTCCCTGTACACTCCGTTCATATTGCAAGCGACCATATGTAGCAGGTCTAATAGGCCTGTGCAATTATATACCTCGTAGATGCGCGGTGCAAAACGACACCACCGGACAACAACTATACACTGGTTGTCACTTTTCAGTTGAGACTGTACGTAGTGCTTGTCGCGACGGCCAGGCTACTTGCTCGCTATTGGCTGGGAAGGTGTAGCGGTACAAAGGAGAGTAGGAGGGTGAGGTATGTCAGAGAGGGCGACGGCTGTAGTTCATATATTTTCCGAGGACACACTTAGGTTTGTCGAGCTGTAACATAATCCGTTTCTGTTTCGTCTGATCCCCTGAATAATTTTGACCATTGCAACTTATTTGACATCCCGCGCACCAGCTTTACAGACGCGAGTTTGAGGTAAGACGACGGCAGAATATTGTGCCACATGTCAAAATGCATGGCCCCAATAAAAGCTACGAAATATCTGTGCAGCTGACGAATCTCGACACACGTACAGCTTAATTCCAAACAGAGTAGAGAAAAATAAGAAGCTGTAGCCTATGTTTCTTTCCCATTTGCGTGTTCTATCGACCAGAAGGGAGTTAAAATTTTCAAACGTATAAATCATGATCCCCTCCCTAGTGTGTTGATGAGACCATTATATTCGCATGATTTACTACTCAGCCAATACAGCTTCAAGCAGTGAACAAAGTCCCGGGTAAGAACCGCTCAAGTGCGGTATTGGAAGTGTACTCTATCCCTGCTTTCTACAGCAGCACGGAGATTTTAAGAATGTTAACCGCCCGAATTAAAACACGCTACCAACCACTTTTCTTGAACGCAAAAAAATATTACAGTCATATATCGAATTCTATTAGTCTTACGTTGTAGCGCACACGTCCTCAAAATAAATTTTTGGGTATTATTGTTAGTTATTAATTTTCTTTCGAAGGATCTTACTCATACCACCGTTTGAGACTTCAAATTCCAAGACATGTTGCGTTACGCAGAAATATGTTTGGCAAATTTTAATAATGTTATCTGAATTTGAAATTGTGAACTGGAATCATCACTTTAAGAGTGTGTTGTAGATAAACAAACGCTGAAAACATTAACTGATTTCTACGCTTTTTTTCGAAGCCTATGTGGATAAAACACTCAATGACAATCCTAGACTTTATGAGTAAATATTTATCCAGAATTACTAATTCGTTACGCGTGATCTCTTGCGCCGAAGTTAAATGCAAGAGGTTCCGGCGTCAGATATTGTGCCTCAAAAGTTCGTAACACTGAAAACAATTTTGTTTAAAACGTTGGCTAAAACTATTGTCTAGGATTGCTATTGTTTACTTTTCGCTAATTGACATCAAGAAACCTACTGTTATAGATTAATGCCTTTAGCGTTGATTTATGTACCACGCCCCCTTAAGGGGCCTCCCTAGATAGGCTGTGTTTGTGTGTGAGGCAGGAGCCGTAAGGTCGCAGTTGACCGACGTATATAGTGCATTATCGCCTCTCCGCGCAAGCCACTCAGCGTGCAGTGCTTTACTATTATTTTTTTTCCTATTGGACTTTAAGCGTTGGATACATTATTTTATTTATGGGCGGCGTAGTTCAAAGTGTAATGCTTGTTTCCATTGTTGTGTTTTTCAAACCCGGCTGTTATTTTTCCAGATACGGCAGTCTGAAAAACCCAATTTTGGCCATTTTTAGGGGCCCGAAAATGGTGTTTCAGTAAACGTGCCGAACATTTGAAACTATAGCGACATAGTATGAAGTGTGTGTTCTTTTCTCAGGTATATAAATATAATGCGCGTTTAGTAGTTTTGTCAATAAAAATACTATCGCAACTCGTTGCAACACATTTCAAGCGCAGGTAGGGTCGTCAAACATACACTATAAAAAAAATGTTGTACTTTTACAAAGAAAAGCCTTGGAAACCCAGTTGCCAAAAAAATTCCTTGTAAAAGTACAATGGTTATCCTTGTAATTAAATACAAAGTATATGTTTGTAAAATTACAAGGACTAGCCTTGTAGCTGTACTTTCAATACGGGAAAAAATTAATTTAAATGTTCATTGTACTTCATAAATAGCACTGAACTTATTTATCAAATAACTTTTGAATAAAGGACGTAAACAAAAGATTATTTTGTTCGAAATAAAATATCTTGGGAGAGGCTGATCTTCGAACCACTCTCTCCACGCTTAGAATCCACGTATCTTATCCCTAGACCAACGCGACTAACAAAACGATTCGCCTGTATTTATTTGTATGCATTCAATGTAAAGTTCAGTAATAATTATTCCTTTAAAAGCACGCAATTAACATAAATATTCACTTTATTCCAGAAAATACTTTTCATACGTTGTGATCTTTGCATAAGTAATTTTGGCGAACTTACGATTTTTGTAGTTTTCACGTTTTTTTTTCTAAGTTTTCTTGCAGCAAACAAAATACTTTAAACGTTATGAGCTAATAATTTTACAAGGAATATTTTCAACATTTACATAAGTTTGTACAACTACGAAGAAGTGCCTTGTCATGTTTTACAAAATAATTTACAGGGCAGGAACTATCGGTATAGGTGCAAGGAATTCCTTTGTAGTATTACAAAGTTTACCCTTGTAACTTCACGAACTAATGATTTTACAAGGATATTCTTTGTACTTTTAAAAGGACTTGTAAAAGTACAAAGAATACCCTTGTAAATTTTACAAATTTTTTTGAGAGTGTAGAAAATCAGAATACATGCCTACCCGCGGAGATATAAGCGTTTTGCTAGAGTTCGGTTTTGTGGTCCCTAAGCTTTTTATCATTTTAGAAACGCAGTACGCGTATTAGATACATGATTTTTGGACTCCTCAAAATTTCCATGAACTTTTTTTTAGATAGCTGTAACTACAAAAATTTCCTATCACGACATTAGAAGCATGCGTTGAACTCAACTACAAACGCTACACAAATAACATTTTAGTGTCGCTGTTTAAGTTTCTTAAGAAATAAGTAAAATTAAAACACTGCAAGTCAGTGCGGCACGCCACAAATAGAAGCGAAGCTGTCACCGTCGCGTCGTCGAGTGTGGCAAGCTGAATGGTCTGTCTTCATGCGTCAAACGATGAATAGACCTCTTAAAGGTGTTTTAAGTCTTACAAAATCATATTTTTTATATTTACACGAAATTGTAGTTTTGTAGACGGTACTTATGAGTATAGTTTTCTCTAACGAAATAATTGTAACTGGCATACTTTACGCATAATGGAGTGTCAAAGTAAAAATTTGCATTGTATACTGCCGTGCAAAAAGTGAAAACCAATTGACTTATTTAAATGAAATAGTTAACAGTGAAATAACACGCCATGGGCTACGTAACCTAACATTAAAAACCCATAACGTAATTTTTAGAATATTTAAAAATTTCACAGTTGCAGGAAAAAAAAGTTATAAATCCCGCAATTTACTAAAAATATAAAAGTAGTTCACTGAAAATTTTTATAATATAATAATGCTGTTATGCTAATTTTATCTTTAACGCACCATGCGAGCTGAAAATGTTTCGTAAGAGGAAACTACTCACCAGTATAACCTATAAAATTTCGTAAAAATACAAAATTTTGATATCAAACGCACTTGAAGACCCCTAAGTTATAAAAGTTATTCGGTAAGTATTTTTACCACACGACGCGATTATGAACACAGAGAATAAAGATGACGGGACATCGTAATTACAGAGGGCCGTAAATCACTGACGCACCAACAACCGGTGCTCGTAAATTATCTTCGATGTCCTGGGTGAGTTTAGAGCCATCATCAATTCGTTCTCCTCGCCACATGCATAGGCGTGACGTATTTGTGACTAACGACATTATACACACGTGGAAGGAATATAGAAATCGGGATGTAGCATCAGATTTGCCACTACAAGTACAGAACTTAGCCACGAAGCTCGCAAACACGCAGAAAAAATATGAAACAATTGTTAAACAAAATAAATTTTCAGTTGATCAACTTAAATTGAAGCTTTTTAAATACAGGGCGTTTCATAACAGAGTGTGTTAATTTTGTGTGATGGTAGCTCTCAAGAACTATGTCGAAAATGTGTTTTTAATTTGTGTTGAAAGTGAATAGAGTAGTGAAACCTCGAAAACAAATTCCAAATTAATCAATATTTCAAAAACTACTTCATAATAAATAACGAATTTATGAAAAATGCATATTAGTTGACTTCTTCTTTCTAAGTAATTTAGCTCAGTTTTTCAAATGTGGCACGACTTCTTAATTCTGCTTATAACTTTGGAAAACTTTATGGTGATTCATGTTGTACTACTAAAATAATAATAATAAAACAGGCGAGGAAGAATAATAGAAGAGGTCCACTTGTCGGAAATTACTAGAGTTGGCAATTTTAAAGATTATCGTATGCCAATATTTGCATTTTTGGAAACGCCTGATTCATATGCGATCACATCGACTGTTGTGCAAGGCAGTTCAACAAACAAACAGGCGTGTCACATTGATGTGGTTATTTTGAAAAAAATTGAGACTGTGTACAGTCATACAATACCAAATTTTGCCAGAGCGTTTTTTAAAGTAATGTACCGTTTGCTTGCAAAAATTATTGTGCTTCAATTTGGCTTATTTTGACAGCAAAATAAGTGATATTTCATTGGCAAAATCTAAATATTCATTTAGTTCTTTGAAACAGAAAAATTCAGACACAAACGATGATATATAAGTGTTAAAACTGTTAGAGTGAATTTTTGATATATGTATTAATTTGCGTTAAAAAATATTTTCGCAACCATTGCAAAACAAAAGAGCGAGACCTTAAATGTAGGTTTTAGAGTACGGTTGTGCTCAGCGTTCAGCGAAACTGCAGTATTAAAGTAAAACCAACGTTTTATGACAATGTTTGCCAAGTTGTACAAACTCGCTCATCCAGGTAATTACACCAACAATTGAACTTGTATGGATATAGTCGAATAAGTGCACCCCCTCCACTGACCTTAAGAATTTTATCAGTGATGATACAAAACGTGTCAGTTGGTATGTAGACAGTGAACAATTTTTTGCCAGTAACAATTGCCTCAACACTTATCAAACCCGGATTGCGTTGGTGGGAGGCAGATGCTCTAGCCACTGCGCCGACCGCGGATATATATAAATCTTATTTCATAAAAGAACCTCACTCACTTTTATATAGTTCTGAGAAAAATACAAAAAAAAAATTACAAAGTCTCAGTAACTATTCTAGACACTGACCTTGGCGAATATATTGTTAACAAGAACATAATGCATTTATTACAGATGCCAAACCAAAATATCAGCCATTTGTGCTTTATATAGAAGGGTGTAAAAACCACTGACCGAGGTCCCTTTATGCTATAAATCTTAATTTAGACGTACAGACATTGTGTTGCAAGAGTATATTATGGGTTAATGGTTAAAATGAAACATAATTAAATAGTTTAAACACAAAACGGTATGCGTATACGACTGGCACGTATAGCACTGTTCTATATTATAAAATATTTCATCTGTCTTTCAGTGCAGTTCACATTTATTCACAAAACAGGCAGTAGCATTATTTCGCTTAGAACGTATCGTACTACTTTTTGTATGTCCTCAATCTTGGATTTCTTAAAGGCCACATGTCCCAATGATTATGCAGGGAATGACGCATATGTACGCACCTTGGCTGTGAACCTTGGACAGACCGAAAGTAGAGTAGCAAAAATCCTGATTATCACCAGAACTCAGTGTGTGGATGAATTCTGATGTCACGATGACGCCCTTTTTGTCGGAATTGTATTGAAAATAATGAAATGTCGAGATTCTGAAGTGTTCCCTCTCTTTGTACGAAAGTCCTGCGATCTCCAATAATGACACACACTTTTGTACAGCATTGACCACCATGCATCATAGTTCATTATGTGTTCAGTTTCAACGAGGTCAATTGTGTTTCGAGAACTGTCCATAACAATAATTCATTCACAAAGCTATTTGACTGTATGGATATTGCTGTAGCGTTTTATTGGGTGTTTGATTACACTAAACTTCCTTTCACATGGAAGAAGCGAGTGTCCCTTCAGAGGGAAGAAGTGTTTCACTTTTCTGAATCTCCCACTGTCCGTTAAAACGCAGCAATACCCTGGAGAAAGTGTGATTTTGTTTTGACCAGGGAAGTTATCGCAGAATAAGTGCAGTTCAGTCACTGTATTAGGAACATACGTAAATGTAGTCAGTTAGGAATGAGACCACTTCGTTGCCTTCATGGAAAATATAAAACCGTGTATGGTCCGTTTTCAAGTTGCAAACAGCAAAAACATTCACAACTAGCTGTCGTAAATAGTACACTTCCTGAATCGGTATCTTGGACATATCTACGTTCTGAATAAAGTCAAATACTAACCCTAAAATGTGATCGCTATTTGCTGCTTGTTCCTTTGATTCTTGCAGAGTTGTATAGAATCGTTTGGCACACCTTTTGTGCACAATTAACTGTGCTGCTTCAACTCTCTTCGCATGATAATTTCGGTTAGGATTTCTGAGGTCAATACTTTTTTATTCACAGAAGTTGCGAACTACTACTCGTGTTTATGTGTATTATTGAGAAGAAACACACGTGAGGGTGCACTCTATTGCCCGCCAGGTATGCAACCTGCATTGCAAGGCTGGTCATATGACACAGTTGCGCACGCATTGTTCGCTTAGCACAGCTACCGTGGTGTGCCAGGGTGGCATTGCACAGTTGGTGCGCAACACGGAGAGACGTTACACATATGCAGAAATGGCAGATATGCATCTCATGTATGGTGCTGCTGGAGGTAACGCGAGGGAAGCCCAGCGACTGTATGCACAGACATTTCCAAACAGACATTGTCCAGGACATCGAATGTTCTCGTCTGTGAACCGACGGTTACGCGAGACTGGAACACTTACAGCGAACAGGTATGACAACGGCGTGAGACGCAATGTTAGAACAGTCAAATTTGAGGAGGAAGTATTGGAACGCATCGCCGATTCGCCATCAAGTAGCACACGTGGAATTGCTTACACAATGCATGCAAACTACCAAAGTGTGTTGAGGGTTCTGCATGAACAACTACTACACCCTTTTCATCGCGAAAAGATGCAAGCATTACAACCAGCTGATTTTCAGTCACGAGTCGATTTCGCTCGCTAGTTTCTGCGTCAATGCGCAAACGAACCTGGATTTTCTCGCAACATTTTGTGGACCGACGAGGCTTCTTTTACGCGTGATGGCATTCACAACAGTCGAAACAGTCACGTATGGAACGACATCAACCCACATGCGATGGTTGAACACCGCTATCAAGTGACATTTTCTGTTTATGTCTGGACCCTTATTTTTTGCCGGCGTGTTTAACTGGCCGCCTTTATCGACAGTTTTTAGAGGACATACTTCCAGTTCTGTTAGAGGATGTGGATTTTCAGTCACGCCAGCGTATGTGATACCAATATGACGGAGCTCCTGCACACTTCAGTTTTGAAGTTCGTCATCTTACCACCACATTTGGTGAGCGATGGATAGGCAGAGGTGGACCTGTGAAATGGCCACCACGCTCCCCACACCTGACGCCACCTGATATCTTTCTGTGGGGTCACCTGAAGACATTAGTATACGAGACCCCGATCAACACAGTAGCTGAACTTCGTGCCCGGATTACTGATGCATGTATTACTATTCGCAACACCCCACAAATGTTGCATCGCGTGACGCAATCAATTGTTCGTCGCTGTCAATTGTGTAGCGAAGTAGGTGGTCGCCACATTGAACAGTTACTGTAAGACAATGTGGCATTTTCGCAAGGCACGTTGTCGTTCAGTTGCAATCTAAAATAAAATAAAAACAAAACCAATAAAATTAACACTAGTGTACAATCATTGAGAGTTAATCAAAGTTTTTTCACATTTGGAATACAACTATCAGAAGATCTGTAGAAACATTATTCTGTCCTATCGTGTAACCCGCATTCACATACAGCAAATAAATTATGATCGTACGACAACCTTCGCAACGCGAGTTGCATACCTGTGTTTCTTCTCAATAGTTGACATAAACATGTTGCGTGAAGGTGACTTGTATTATGCATTTGTATTACATCTTTGAAAAGCAATACAAAATACCTACATGTTACACACACATTGGTAGGACCGTACCACCCCTTTGTTTTTCTCGAAGTTGTACACCACAATAGTGGCTGTACAAATACTTACGACCAATGTAATCATTCACAATACCTTTCTTATTGTCTGTTAGATTTAATTTTTGTTCGGTAAAACGTCGCTTTGTAAGGGTGGATATCTCCCTTACAAGTTACTGTACGATATTTTCGTATGTAATGTTTTCTAACCCTTTTTGAGTAGAGCAATTGAGCACTTCCAGACACAATGTACGCAGTATTGCCTGTGCTCTCCTGTATCGCTTCAGCCAAAGCTTCGCGTGCATTTTTCACGAAAACTATGAGCCCTAGACAGTTGCAATAAGAGGACCATTTTTATTACAAAGCTTGCATTACTCAATAAAACATCGTCAAACGATCCACTATCCCGATGACACAAACGTTTAGTCCACTTAGAGGGAGGCCACCCCTGTTCTTTTAGTAATAGCTAAAGGTATCAACCAGCATTTCATGTGGGTTTGAAGACTATTATAACACAAATCAATGTTTAGAGTACTGTCGTTTAAAATAATTATGTTTCCGATATTTAAAATGAATACGGTTTTCAAATTCGATATTCTGCGGCTCATTACTCCCACAATATTACACTTAGGTACAAAGTATCCTACATATATGTCGTACTTTATTTTCCATAAGGAATCATCTCGCTGCGTTTGTACATATGTATGTATATATATATATATATATATATATATATATATATATATATATATATATATATATATATATATATATATATATATGTATACACAAACCCCTACACACACACGCATATATAATCATTGAACAACCTCTCAATATAATTAAGGATGCAAACAGATGTGTTTTTAAATCCAGATTTTAAGTAGGGCTACACACGAAAATATAACCGTTATTTTTTTGTGTTTCCCTAGGTTTGTGCACTGGTGACATATTTTGTCAGACTCACTTTAAAAAAATTGACATCCAGTAGTTTTTATCGACCTGCTAAGTAGCACCTTTCGAGCCTACAGCTTTTCTGTCGCGTTTTCTACTTCGTGATATTCCGGGACGTAGCGTTCACTGACATTTCAACATTGCAACCCCCTCCCCTCCTTTTTTCTACTCCTCTGCCCCTTTCTTCCCCAGGCACCACACGCCTCGCCCTATCGCGCTCCCAGCGGAGGCGACGTGAAACAGCACATGTCGCCTCGATTGTCACTTGTCACGTGAGTCGCCGGAGGCGTGTGTGAAGTGTGCGGGAAGGGGGGTGGAGTATGATGGATGGTGGCCATTTCCCCGCACCCCCCTAGGCGGTCAGAGTGAAAAAAAAAACGCTTATATATGTGCGTGCACACGTATATATACGTCCGCCGAGGGGCGAATAAGAGGGTGGTTCGACGCCCAGGCAGGACGTCGACGAAGGTACAAGGAGGTGGTTACAGGGTCCCTTATCTGCGCGACCATTTCGCGTGCTCAGTTTTGAACGGGAGGGTGGGCGTTGGCTGTAGGGGGTTCAATTACAACCCCTTCCTCCCCCCTCTTCACACAACCAGCTCGATGTTTTGCGTCCTTAGTCATTCGCTGGGGCGATTACCACGGGGGGTTTGAGGGACTCGCAAGGGGCGCGACAAGCCCAGATTGTCACCGAAACTCGTCAACACGCTATGATATACACTCACCGGGCACACGAAGAAGGTGTCGGGGAGCACTAAAAAATTCCGTTATTTTTTTTGTCGTACCCTATCCATCTTGTATATATAGACATTTCAAGCATTTCAAAAGGGAAACAGTGCTACTGTAGCAATTTTTTTGTAACAAAACATTGAATTATTTACTGGTAACTGTACTGTGTAAGAATTGGCCAGTGATTGGTTATTATAAAATTACGAATTTTTCGGTGCAGAGCAGTCTTAAATTCACGAGAATCACGTACTTTTGTCAAATCATCTGAATCTACAGTCTTTCTCTGAATTGTTGCATTTTATGAGTGCTAATCAAATTATTTTGAATTACTTTGAACGAAAAGAAAGTCGAACAATTTTTTAAGTGAATGCCTTTACTCTTGCCGTACAGAAAATCTGAACAGAACTTGAAGATGACGCATCGCCGTTACTTCAAACTATAAAATACGGTAAGGGTGTTCAAGTGCGATGAAATCATAATTTTATGTTTTTATCAAATATTGTTAATTTTGTAGACGATACTTGTGAGTGCATTTTACTCGTACGAAACAATTTTAGCTCTCACAGTTTTCTCATTACGGGGTGTCAAATTCAAAATTTGCTTGTTACGCTGCCATGCAAATAGTGAAAACCAACTGACATACTTAAACAAAATAATTCACTGTGAACTTACATACCATGAGCTATGCAATAAATTGTTAAAAAAAAAAACCCACAACGTAATAATTTGAATTTTAAAAAATTGCAAAAGTACAAAAAAAAAATTGCAAATCGTTGGCTTACTTTTAAAACCTCGTAAATCCATTTCAGCAAATTTTACAGAAGAGCAAAAAGAAACTATTTTTAGTCATGCTACACCATAGATACGAGGATTTTTTATTTGATCACAGAAGAACGCTAATTCACAGTAGATTTAGTAGAGTTGAACACTAGAAGCGCCATAAAAATTAGCATAAAATACACCAAGAATACAAAATTGGGAAAACCTGGACTTACGCGGTTTTAGAAGTAAGCCAAAAATATTCAGAAATTTTTTAAAATACAAAAACTGTTTGCGGGATTTTTTCTAATATTTTATTACGTAGCCCATAGTATGTTATTTCACTGTGAATTATTTCACTATTTGCATGGTAGCAGAATATGCAAATTTTTACTTTCACGCACCGTTATGAGAAAACTACGCCAGCTAATATTGTTTCGTAAGAGGAAACTGCATTCACAAGTTTCGCCTACAAAACTGACACTATTTCATATAAATATAAAATTATGACTTTATCGCTCATGTACACCCTTAACGCTCGTCCCAGATTTTTAACACACGAGTAGGGCGCTGAAAAATTCGCGTTTTCTTGCCGGCACAATCTATAATTCCAGCAACTGCACGTTCCTGTCACTTTCGCAATTGGCCCTTGACTTATTTGACACCTTCTGCAAGTCGCTGAGCCAATAACAAAAATGTAACTAATCACATGCCTATTTGACCGTGGAAGCGAGCAGCTAATGAGCAGCTGCTGTCTGCTTGAGAAAACATACATTCTTGGAGGCTAGCCTACTGGTCTGTGAACACGCGAATATTTCCGGGCTCTACTCATGAATATTATAACTAGAGATACGTAAATTTTGCATATACATTCCAGGTCAGGTTGAACGCCAATTATGTATACTTCATTGTCATGTCTGTGACTTGCTGGCGGCTGCTACGAAACGCGTTTGACTACTGCAAGCCAGTAGTAAATAAGGAAATAATGCGAAGTGCTATCGCTTGCTACCTGTTTGTACGGTTATAAGCCAATAGATAATCGATTGTGGCCAGTGGGTGTATAGGACTGACAAGTCTAGGCTGCTGCCAGATGAATCCGCGAAATCGACGTACCTCTAATTATAACCTAAAAGTACAAGCACTCGCCCGCACCTTTGCCTATCACGTGTTGCCGTTTTGATGACGTCAGGGTAACATATGTAGACTTGTAATATTCATATGTCGCGGCCTTTATTTGTAAAACCAGTTTACTTACATTTTAACGTTTATCTAATGTGTATTTTCAATGTATAATTACTAGAGACATGCAAAATTCGCGTTATTTTCTGACAGCTGACTAGACTCCAAGTGACTACAGGCTCGCTCGGCGTCTCCCACTGGCCGATATTGTCATCACTTGCCGTGGACAATGCTTACACGGTAGAGAGGCCAATCTCTGTAAAGACGTAACACACGTAAATGACAACACATAAAAGTTCGTGGCCAATTGAATCGTAGATTATGTTGTGTTATGTATAGGAAAGTGAAGTTTAGTTTGCTACCAAATGATAACGCGAATTTTGCATGTCTCTAATAATTACTAGAGGCACGAGTATTTCGCGTACTCATCTGGCAACAGCCTAGACTTCTCAGTTCTATACGTGTACCAGCTGAAGGCGAATATCCATTGGCTTCTAACAGTACAAACGTGTAGCACGTGATATCACCACGACTTCTTTCCTTATGTATAACTGGCTTGCAGTCGTCAAATGTGTGTCAAACCCGCTCTCGTCTAATCACAGGAAGAGTGAAGTATACGTTATTGACGTTCAACCTGACCTAGAATCAATACGCGAAATAATCGTGCCTCTAATAATTACGTCTTCCAACTTTGTTAACCTTGTACCTTAGTTTATTGTAAATTCGCGAGGAATAAATGAACAAAGGTTTCATTTCTTTACGCAGCTGTAATGTTGGAAAGCGAGCACACACACACACACATACACATTCACATATACACATGTGTCGTTCTACAGCTTTGGCGTTAAGAACCGCGGCCTGTTTCACCATAAGCAGTTTTCCAGTGTAATAAATCAAGGCTATATTTCCCCGCAATGCGCACGGGGGTTAATATCGCCCAAATGATTTACGGTTTCTACGCACGCGGAACGAAAAAAACATAACAAAACACAAAAAAATTCACGCGTTCTTTCGATTTGATAACAGAAGAGCGCCACACCCCTTTGCGGATCAGAATTACTGGACGAAATAATTAATGGAAGCTGCTTTTGAGAGGTTACCCCCATTCTTTATCCGGGTCTTTTTATTTGCTTCACTTTTTTTTGTCCTGCAACGTATCACATGTGCCCTTTCAGAAACCTGCTTGTGAAGTAATTATTTTGAAAGGCTAACTGTCCATAACACGTAAATATTCATCACTTTCTCGGAAGAGACATTGTGCGGAAAAAGGGTACTAAAACTTTTTATTCTTAAGGCGACCGCTTGCTTGCCTTGCAAATCGTGTTCCAGCGTGCTAGCAAAACTCATCTTTTTTTTCTAAGAAAATTATAAATGTGTTTCTAATGTTTGGATTTACGAAAAGAACACACACTTCAAACGATGGTGGAATAGTAGTTTCAAACATCACGGCTATAAAAAAATTTTTGGAGCCGCTCAAAATGGCTAAAAACGTTTTTTTTTTGTATATTATAACTTAACAACTACTCACGAGATTTGTGTGAATTCTGACATAAAGTGTGTTGGACGTAGATTAAAACTTTCTCCTAATAAAAGTTAGGGTTACCGCTGAAAGTGTCTGTCAGGCGAGTGGTCTACGATACCACTGCACGTCATTTCAGTATCTTGCGGTAGAGGCGATACCTCACCAGATGAGCCGGTCAACATCGCCCTTGACGCCGTGCCTCTCTCACACAAACACACGGCCACCAGGCAGGTTGCTTAAGGGGTATGGAAAGGTAAGATGTCGAACAAAGGACTGGAATAATCAGTCATCGATGAAATCTGAACTACTCATCATAACTCGATGGCTTTTTTTGCTGAGTTGGTATTTTACTAACGGAAGTCTGTTTATACAGCACTAGGCGGTAGTATGCTTTGCTTTCGACTAAAAAATTAAAAACTGTTAAAAATAAGGCCTTAAAGCCACAAAATCCATAAAAATTGAAAACTTAATTTTTATCGGTTTTAATGTTTTAATATCCAGACCTCTATAATAACCGAATTTCAAAAGAAGTTACTCGCATTTTGATTTGAAAATAATTTCAACTCCCATAAAGCTCGGGTACCCGTCGTTTCGCCTAAAAATGTTTTGCCTAATCGTAGGCAAAACGACTTTAGGCACTATGACTTTAGGCAAAATTACTTTTAGGCAAAACTACATTAGGCTAAACGACTTTAGGCTAAATTATTTTAGGCAAAACGACTTTAGGCAATATAACTGTAGGGGAGACGATTTTTAGGCAAGCTAAGCGAGAA
>PNEQ01063424.1:0-17622 GCA_003012365.1 Medauroidea extradentata
ATGTATGAATGTCAATAAGATCATAAGTAAATATTTTGAAGTGTATTAAATACAGACAGGTCGAGTTCGTCATATGTTCTTTCACTAATGTTGTATTCAAATAGGAAAATACACGGAACTATGTACAATAAATCGCTACCAACCATACAAGCAGTAAAGTAACTCTTGTTAGTGGTGATGTATATGCAGTAACGGCTAGCGATTTTTTTCAAAGGTTAAATCTTTAGTGCTCACTTTATTCCGAATGGCCTATACACCGCCCAGCCAGACAGTCGCGGCTCGCAACACTACCTCCTCCTCAAGTCTGTTCGTCCCGAGCAGACACAACAGACTCTGGTCCATCATAGAGAGCCAGTCTGTCAATATGCACAACCTTGGGTTTTCTTGTCCGAGAGCCCTTGCGAACTATCTGGAAGACCACATCATTTATCTTCTTGGCAATCTGGTTAGGGCCTTCCCAGCATTTCTGTAGTTTCGGACAGTATCCTTTCCATCGCTTATACAGCCACACCAGCTACCCTTGAAATGTCCTTTCAGGTCCCCTCCGATTATACCTCGTTTTCCTCCGGTCGCTGTTGACTCTTAAATGTTGCCGAGCGAAGTCATGGACTGTGCTCAATTTGCAACGCAGTTCGTCAGCATACACCATCGGTGAAACAGGCTGCTCTTCTTCTGCTGGCCTCCCAAACAATAGATCACTTGGAAGACGAAGCTCTCGCCCTAACAGCATCTTCGAAGGTGTTACCCTTGTGGCTTCATGCACAGCTGACCGATATGCAAGGATAAACAGGGGCACCTTGAAGTCCCAGTCCTTTTGATTGTCGGCTACAAAAATGGACAGATACCGTTCTAAGGTACGATTTAACCGCTCAACCATCCCATCCGACTGAGGATTCAAATGAGTAGTCCGTGCCTTCTTCATTCCCAGAATTTTGGTCACTTCCTGGAATGAAGTTCGAGTGGCACTCCAAACCTTGAGAAAGCATGCTCCACTAAAGCATCGGCCACTGTGCTAGCCTCTTGGTTAGGTATTAGTATGACTTCAGGCCACTTGGTGAAGTAGTCTTGCACCACCAATAGGTACCGATTCTTCCTCTCAGTAACTGGCAAGGGACCCAAATTATCTACTGCCATCCTCTCGAACAGGGCTCCGACAATGTACTTCTGAAGATGACCACGCCCTCTAGTTCTTGGTCTATTTCTTGCTGTACAAGCATCACATGTTCGGCACCACCTCTCAACATCATCCCTGCAATGTAGCCAATAGTATCGCAATCTAACTTTGTTGAGAGTCTTATTAACTCCAAAATGTCCTCCAGCTGCTGAACTATGAAGTTCCTTCAGCCCCTCTGGAACTCTAATTTCTGGGAGTACCAGCTTTATGCGTGTTTCTTTGCCATTTGCAATTTCCCAGTTCCGGTACAGGACACCATTTCTCAGAGATAGAGAATCCCATTGTGTCCAGTATGCCTTAGTTGTAGTACTTTGATCAGATAAATCGGCCCACTCTGGGTGCTGGCCTTTTTCCTTCCATTCTAGTATTGGCCCAAGAGCAGGGTCCTTTCTCTGATCTTCACCAATCTTTTCATCGCTCCAGGGAGAAGGTTCATTGCCAGTTGTGAACTCTTGGATTCTTGTCATCTGAGCAGTTAGTGTCTTCCCAGCCTTCCCTTCTTGGCGATCACAATGAAAGCACATTGGCTAGCATGGCCTCCTGGAGAGTGCATCAGCATTATTGTGTAAGCACCCAGGTCTGTGCTGATTTTCAAAATCGTACTCTTGAAGGTGCTGCATCCACCTAGCTGTCTGTTCTTCTGGGTTTTTGAAGCTCAGTAATCAATGTAATGATGCATGATCTGTTCGCAGAATAAAATGCCTTCCATATAAGTAATGGTGAAAATGTGAAATAGACTTGACCATTGCCAGGAGTTCCCTGCGAGTTACACAGTAATTTCTTTCAGACTTATGTAACACTTTGCTGAAATACTCAAATGGCCTCTCTTTTCCATTCTGGATCTGTTACAACACAGCACCAATCCCCACATCGCTCGCATCAGTGTCTAAATTGAACTGTCTACCACTACTAGATTAACCTAGTACAGTAGGTGAAACCAAAATTTCCTTCAATTTTCTGAATGAGGATTCACAATCAGGGGTCCAGAAAAATTTTCTTTTAGTCTCAATCAATTCATGAAATGGCTTTGCTATTATGGCGAACCGATAGTAAGCACACAGCCCAAGGAAACTTCTTACTTGAGTCCGATCAGTTGGATGTGGCCAATCTCTAATTGCTTTTGTCTTATCTGGATCTGTTTCTATCCCTTTAACCGATACTGCATGTTCCAAATATTTTCACTTTCCTTTGGAACAAATTATACTTTTTGGAAACTAGCTTCAAATTAGCTGCTTTTATCCTCTGAAGCACTTAATTAAGACGTGTCAGGTGTTCAGTAAATGTCTTCCCTGTAACCACAATGTCATCTAAATAAACCTGACAAATATCCAAAGTTAGTAAGTACTCTTTCCATAAGTCGTTCAAATGTTGCTGGAGCATTGCACAGTCCAAAAGGCATGAACTTGAATTGCCGAGTTCCTTTCCCTTGTACAGAAAATGCAGTCTTCTCTCTATCTTTCGGGGCCACTTCACATTGCCAGTAAACACTTTTCATGTCCAAGGTTGAGAACCACTGGGATCCAGCCGGGCTATGCAGTGTGTCATCTATCCGAGGAAGTGGGTAGGAGTCTTTCCTGGTCACGTCATTCAGCTGCCAGTAATCTACACAAAATCTTGTTGAGCCATCTTTCTTCTTAACCAACACAACTGGAGATGACCAGGGGTTGTTCGATGGCTCTATCACATCCAGATCCTTCATTTCCTTCAGGATGTCATCAACTACCTCATGTGAAGCAAGAGGTAGACGTCTAGGGGGTTGCTTGATAGGTCTGGCATCTCCTGTATTAATATGATGACATGCGACAGATGTCCTACCAAGATCATGTGGACCACATGAAAAAGCATTTTGATTCATTATTAAAAGTTCTGCAACAGCATTCTCTTGTCTCCAGTCCAGGTTTACCTTTGTCCTCTTCAGGAGTTCTGTAAGTGGTTCTGGCAGAGTATGCTTCACAAGATCCTTCCTTAAGACCTTAGACTCAGTGGTGTTTATCTGGGAAACCTGCTTACACGAGCCAATCGTTGCCCCCTCCTCAAGACGAATTGCCTTGTCAGTCAAGTTCATCATTCTAACAAGGAAATTATTTGATCTTGATGAAACCACAGTCCTGGCTATGATTACTCCATCAGGGAGGTTACTCCCTCTTCTCATAGGCTCGATTAATCCTAGGCGCCTTACAGACTGTCCTACACAGCACCCTGGTATCACAATTTTGCTTGAAGTGGGCAACACAGTGGCCTGACAACAAACTACAGGGCAGCTGACTGGTGATGTTAATTCTGGACATGGTATCAGTACCAAGTCGGTTTCACCTACCTTCAAAACACCCAGTCGAATGTCGATGCAGCATCCTAGTTTACGCAGAACATCTAGTCCCAGTAAACATGCATCTGCAATATCCGCTACATAGACTTCATGTTCTAACTCTAGTACACCCAATTTCAATTGCACACACTTCTTCCCTTTCACTGGTATTGTCTCACCAGTTACAGTGGTTAACATGCACACTCCAGTACTTTGATCATGTGATTGCTGGGGGAAAGGCCTAATGATGTCTGGCCTGACGACAGTAATGGTCGCCCCTGTATCTACAACCATCTGACAGGGTACATCATCCAGGCTGCCCTCTACCAGCAATGCATCAACTTCCTGTTTCACCGAACATACTCGAAGGAATTGTGGGGCCTTGCCCCCAGCAATCACCGATCTTCACCCCTCAAGACCAGTGTTTACATGTTACCTGAATTTTGAACTAATTGGTTGGGCTCACCTGGCTCTCGGTCCTGGTTTCTTCGCTGATACTGCCGACACTGGGCTCTCAGGTGTCAAGGTCGTCCACACTCCCAGCACTCTGGCCGCTTTCCTGGTCGAGGGTGGTGTTCCAAAGCACCAACTTTGCTGGAAATTATACTGATTGCTGTCTTCATTTCCTTCAGAGTATTCTAGATACTGTTCCCCTCTTCTTCGCTTGTTACTTTTGCTGCTCGCACTACACGCCGATTCGCTGACACCGGCCTTGCTGACTCGACTTCTAGTGCACGGGCTAGAGCATCTTGCATGGTACGAGGTTCTGCCAGGCGTACTGCTTGTCGCACATCCAAGTCTGCAATGGCATAAACAAAGAACCCAACTGCAAGCACATCTCGCACCTCCTCTGGACACCCCTCAAGTGACAGATGGGCTAGTCTCACAATGTCTTGCCAAAGTTCTTGAAGTGACTCCGCAGGTCGCTAACTACGGCTTCGAAGTTGGGCATGGTGGGCATGTCGTAAATAGCGGTCCCCGAAGCACAGTTCCAAGGCAGAGACAAACGAATAATACTCCAGGCGATGTCGTTCAGGCAAAGATTGAAGTATACTGAGTGCAGGGCCCCTCAACACTGCTGCCAGGTAGTAGGCATGCTGCTCTTCTGTCCAACCATTCAGGATTGCAACAATCTCATATTGGTGCTGATATTCACGCCTTGGGGTTTGGCCATCATAAGGGACAGGCTTGATTGTAACCCTCTTTCCAATCCCAGGAATGGCAACCTCAGCTGTTTTCATGTTCTGTGGTAGTCCTACCGCTGAACCTGACATCGCAGAGCACCTCTCATCGTTACCCTGATGTCCTAGCTCTGGCCTCGTCAAGCCGCTATCCCGACACACCGATGGCTGACCACCTGCTTGTCGCTGTAGAAATTTCTCCCATTCCGTCCTTAAGACACTCACCTCTTTTTGCAGGTCATCTTTCACGCTTCCGATTTTCTTTTCGACATTTTCATTAACACTGTCAATTCTATGGTCCACCAATTTACTGACACTGTCAATTTTTAGGTCCACCATTTGAGAAACACTTTCAATTTTCTTGTCCATGTACTCTGTTTTCGTATGCAGTAGTTCACTAATTCCCTCTATCTTCTTGTCTACATTTTCATTAACACTGTCTATTTTCTTGTCTAAATTCTCACTTACACTGTCAATTTTGGTATTTACACCACTTATTTGGCTACTTAGTCCCTCTATTAGTGCTCGCAAACCCTCTAACTTACTAGCCATTTTTCTTGTAAACATAAACTTATAACCTAAAATTTCTTACCTAATAAAAATTAACAAGTTTGATTAAATATCTAACCATCTACGCTTAATTTTAACATCATTTATAACATTTAATGAAATTTTAAATAATTGCCTCCATCCCACTTCTGACACCAGTGTTACAAGTTGAGGGCTAGGCACTTTTTGGCAATGGAGGTCTTTGATAAAATAAAGAAATAAAGCTAACCTAGTTTATTTACAACTGTATGTACAAAAAAAAACCGATGTCTATAATGATTTACCACAATAAATGTCAAATAGAACAAATAACTACTATTTACATAAGGATAAAAAAAATACATCTACATAAGTTCTCTGTATATGGAAAGGTTACTAGTCACTCACAATGGTGGACCCAATGAAAGAATACTGAAGAATCTTTTCTGGCCTAGAAACACCTTCTTCCTACTACTTGCTGCGTTCCCACTCGCTGGACACCCTCGAACAGTCGTCGCAACCCAATACTTGTCACTATCACTTGAGATCGCAACATGCATCTGCCAGCCAAAACTCTCTCGCTCATGCTTCAGCTAACCCCTTATATACCCGCACCTACATCTCGAATTATCTCGGCAAGTCTCTGTTCTCCAACCTCCTGGAAAAGCATCGCTTCAAAGTCAAGCACCACCCCGAGAGATAAAGAAGGAACAGGAACATTCCAGATCACGATATCTCCCTCGGTTACCCGATATTGGGTGCAGGTGGTCGCCACATAGCTGCGAAAACCCATGACATCACTGGTTGACTCACAGGGCTGACCACCCAGCATGATGTAATGTGCCTGCTGCCCGGCCAACATGCAACAATATCTTTGACCGAGTACAGCTTGGATCTGTCTCTTCTCGCTTAAAGTTCTTGACATATTTATTTAAGGCCGAGTTCATGATATAACCGACAAGTTCGACTACATAATGTGGTAATTGTCAACTGTTTTGGTAGATGTAGGCATGGAGGTATTAGTCTATGGAGTGGAAGCCTTTGAGCAAATTTGAAGCAGGTCAACAGACGACGTTTAAAGACAAGGATTATTGAGCTAGTTGTGGCAAAAACATTAAACATAGCATTGAGTTGAATGAAAATGTTTTAGTTTTTTTATTAACTACACATTATGGTGAAAGTTTGTGCAGCTCTTGGCCTCACAAACAGATTCGATCGTTGCGGAGGATTATCTTTGTACAAGTAAGAAACATTTATTTAAATTCATCAAGTTTATAAAGTACATACATACAGCGAGAGCTAATTCAGTTTTTTTTTTATACATTTCTGAAGCAATTGTGAACTGTTGTGTACGATTCAAATAAAGAATTTGCGCGAATTTTCGTAAAAAAAGTTACATAATTACATTGCTTTCTGCTATTCTTTTGCCTCCCAAAATATGGCGACTTATGAAAAATAATGTCCTGCACATGCACAGTTCGAAAATGTTCGAAAATGATCGGCTTCGCACGATTACCATTGAAATGTACAGCAGATGCCACTCCATAGACTAATACCTCCATGGATGCCCATGGAGTTAGGAGTATACTTAGAGAATGGATAACTAGAGATAGCTTGGTGCCTTTGTTGTGAAACCAACATCTAGCAATAGGCAAAATATACGAAAACCGCTACAAAATAATTAATGTTGCGATATCACTTTATAAAGACCTTGAGAAATGAGATTTATTGGCTATTGAATCTTTTACAATCAATACACAACATATTTATTTTCATTCATTCTTTAAATACTGGAAAACGAAAATGCCAAGACAATATAAACATAACATGTGAACAAACTCTTATTTTACACAAAAATGAACGAGAATAGATGTATGCTGGTAATATGCGACAGCGAATAACACTGCATATGCTTCTTTAAATGTGAGTGATATTTAAATAAAATATGCTCATCGCTGTGTAGTAATAATTATGAAACTTGTTTCGCTCGGTGCCCATCAACAGCTGATTAGATCTAGGAATCACATCACAGCATGTAGAGGGATAGGCAATCAGCTCTCCAGTTGTTATCTATGCTCTAAGGGAGTATAGAGGAGATGGCATGTTGGGATTTCCTTGAAGCCGGCGTATATATGCCAGTTTTGCGCGAACAATATGTAATTGTTTATCAACCCACAGCAACGAGTAGATCGAGTAAGGTTTTCGTAAATGCCTCGTATGGTATCGATACTGTAAAATGAACAGATTTGAATGAAAACAGTTACGTGCGTTGGATTCGGGAGTAAAGAGCGATCAGGTACTAGAGGTGTGTAGGTCCGGATATTTTTTGGACCTGGGTCAGAAACCACATCCAGCTCTTCGGAACTGGTTCCTGGTACCGGTTTCCAGAGGACCCATTGGGTCCAGCTGTCTGGCTGTGTGTTAGACAGTTCAAGGTGCTGCTCTTACAAAATTCAAATGTGTTGTGTACTGACCATAAAATGAAACAATTAGCAACCTTATTTTATGTTGATTCCCGGCACTTTCCCCCATTCCGAAACCAAATGTTTTACAGCTGGAGTTGGAACTGGGTGCAACAATATAAAATTCGCTGGGCAAACACGTACATAGCTAATGAGTCCGACATGTGGACTCAATCCCATAACTGTAACGCACAACAGAGCGAATGGCCAGAATTTTTTAAATACTTTTTCCGATTACAACGAATACATACAATTCCAAACAGATTTAAGTAGATAGGTTAAATGCCACCATCAAAAATAAGTGTAGTGCGGAATCACTTTGCAGTCCCGAACCAATATTTGAATTGCCGTATGTTACTATTTATAAATCGAATAGCTTTGCATTTTCAATTACAATACTAGCAGTGGAGCAGTTCAGTTCTAGTTCCTCTGTAGAGCTGGACCTGTAGCGCGAGTTTGATTTAATCGAAACATTCCCATGTATTTGGTCCCCTATCTGTGCCGGAACACTAAACTTCGCGTGCACACAACTTACCACATGGAGTTAGGAGTATACAGGAGCTGGCATGTTGAGACTTCCTTGAAGTCGACGTATATATGCCAGTTTTCCGCGAACAATGCTTTATTGTAACCCAACACACAGCATCGAGTTGATCGAGTAAAGTTTGCGTAATCGCCTCGTATGGTATTGATACTGTAGAATGAACAAATTTCGATGAAAACCGTTACGTGCGTTGAATTCGGATGTATAGAGAACAGGTATGTGAATTACATATGCCACCATTACATTTCATGAGTAAAAAGGCAATGTTTTATATTAGCATAGTGTAATTTACATGTTTATGCAGATAAACTTAGTGAACATGAAAAAACGACCACATATATTGTTTATTTACGCATATGTACGTCACTGACGATGTGCAACTGCTTGCTTATAGCAATAAAACGAACAAATTTGCACACAAAATGTTAAATAAATAGCAGAAACTAGCATAAATGTTGGTTTAACAATGGTGTTCATTTATAAACAGTACTCACAGAAATGTGTTTCAAAACGCAAGCATAAAGCTGAGTTTTAATATTATTTAAAAATGTTGTTCTCCAAACAATGTAAACTGCGACAAACACAACATATCTGATATTCGATAAATCATTTTAGCTCTATTGGTCTTCAGACTTCGAGTTAAATACATTGTCTCTTATGGCAGAGCCCAATTGAACTTGTGTCGGCCATGTTTTCCATCGTCAAAACAAAGGGGTGTGGCAGGGATTTGGTTAGGGATAATTAAGTTTATGTACCGATAATAACAGGAAACCAAAGCTTACGAAGCATTGTGTGTGTCTATGTGGCATGTAAAGCATATAAATACCTGTGTCTATCGTTTAATAATTTATGAACTATAATAAATAAAAAATACAGGATGAAAACCATTGGCGAAAATGTGTAGGTAGCGAGTTAACTGGCTCACAATCCAAATATATACATTTTAAAAACGTTAAAGTAAACATATGCGGACATAAGATATTCAAATTATGCATTTCAATTAAGTGTAATTATTATTACCTCAGATTTGTGTAAGACTTCATAAGTTAAGGTTATGTTTGTGGGACTACTGGTAAATTTAAATTATAAAACGTCTGAACATATGCAAATAAGCCTGCATGTCTATATACAAATTAAAAATAAATACTATAATACATTCTTATTACTACAAGAACCATGCATATAACACGTCAACTATATCAATAGTCAACAACCCACCCTAACCCTATTTAAGAGCCTCGATCTTATACAAATAAATAGATATTCACAATTGGTATGTCGCCATGTAGCGAGGTCAATTCTTGGCTGCCTCTCTAGGCTACCATTCCCAAACCCCTCCTGAACCTTCCAACACCTAACAGTTACCAAATAATTCTGTAAAATATTCCTCTCGCCGACTTCACAAGAATAGACTGTCTAACCAATTCGTTCTCTTCCACTCCACTTGAACCTTCTCACTGGTGTTTACTCTCCCCCATACTCTCCCCAACCTCCCACTCTAGTCAAAAGTATGTACATCCTGACCAAACTTTCAACTCTTCTTCTGTCTTTTAGTGTATTCCATCCCATTTCCTTCAACATTACAGATGGCCTATATATCCCTTCATCCTCCCCACCGTACTGCTGCCATTCACCCATAACGTTACCCACTTTGCACCTTTCCATTCCCGCAGCTCAAGTTCCATTAATGTATCCTTCTCTTTGGCAACATATTTCAGCCTTGGCCATACCATACCATCAAGTAGTATGTATTTTCCTTCCCCTCCCAGTAATGAATTTATACACGATTCATTAAATGTAATGTTTCGTTAATATTTGATTTGTATTGATTGTAGGGCCTAAACTATGAAGTTCGGTACCTACATTTTATCCTGTCTCATTGCTGCTGCCCATAACATTACAATGCATAAACAAAGTCTATAGAAGTTGTAGTATGATAAATCTTTTATTTTATTTCTGTAGTGTGTGCAGCCAAACACTGAGATAGGCATCACATTATGTTGTGGACTGCAGCAATTTATTACATATTTCATGTTGGCGAGGGTACGAATGTTCTCTAGTGATACATTAATCAGGTGTAGTTGTAACGGACTCGACAAACAAACAACACAACGATCAATATCCCAAAATATTTCTCACGATTCTCGTTTAACCTACATTACAACATGCATCAGCTGACAATGTATTATAAATAGTGTAGTTCTCATAAATGATCTGTTGTTGTTATGATGTATGTAAAGTATTATGTGTATGTTAAAAAAAATGTGTTATAGGATATGGGTGATCAAAATTGTCATGTGTCCATTGTCTGGTTAATGATAAGAACTGAGCTAGTATTAAATAACCTAATGTCTCACAAAATGTACTGACAGCAAACTGCTTACTTGCTTATGAGAATAATACTGGTAAAAAAATGTACTTGTAAGGTGCCAAATGATGTATGTATTGTATCCGATAACGAGTCTTTGATACTCATGGGAACCAATAAGATTCCAAATAAATTTAAAAAAATTAAAAATAAAAATAATATTATGTTTTGGCTATAGATAAAATGGCCGACCAATTTCAAATAAACTTCACCTGAGAGCCTAGGAAATAGTTGCTTTCACTGACGATATGCAGCTGCTTGCTAATAGCAAGAAAACAAACAAATTTGCACACAAATGTTTAACAAATAGCAGAAACTAGCATAAATTTTAGCGTTTGAATTGGTAGCGGTACCTGTAAACAGAGCATTTTAGCGCTCCTGTTTACAAGGGTGTTTGCAAATATGCTGCAACCAGGCTGAGGGTGTTTGCACGTTTCTGGCAACTGAGGCAGGAGGACGGTTACAGGGTTTGTTCACATGTTTACCTTTACTTTTATTTCCGGTTTTGTTTCGAACAAATCTGAAATCAAAACAAACTGTATTTATGTGAAATATGGCGAAACTTAAGTCATTTTAAAATAAAATAATGCAATATAAATTTTTCATCATATGCAGGTGCATAATTAAATTTACTCCTGCAATTTATTATGTTGTACACGTAAAAAAAAATAGTGAAAGCCGCCTATTTTCCAATAAACGTATTCGTGAAGAAGTATTTTCCTTTATACAGTCAAATTCTATACCTGATAAAGCAATAGCAACATAGAGGATTTACTCTAAGAATAGCAAGTACACAATTTCGTAACTCCATGGTGGTAGCCATTTATGTTCACTGAATATTGCATTTTAGCGATTTATTGTAAATGCAAACAGATTCGGCAAATGCTTGCTAACAGCTTGTGAACAAGGCTACAGTGAACAAGGGCATAAATACACCAAATCACGTATTTGCCTGGGCAGTATATGGCATGCTGATCTAGTGAAATTGTCTATGGTACGCAGACAACGCGGAAATCTTTGTTCTATGGCGGAGCAAAATACAAATTAGCGTATGGGCTCGAAGCTCGAAAGCATTTTCTGAGAACAAATATTTGCTGAGAATTAGCTGTTTGCTCTCCATGTAAATATATGCAATGTGTGGTTAAGTGATTTTTTTTTTTTACGTTTATAGGTAGCAACTAATTGCGAAACAGTTTACATATTACGAAAGTCAATATTTTAGTGAAAGATTGAAATGTTACAGGCTCTATTATTTGGTTAATATTTTAAAGTAACGTTCTGGCAGAAGGGTGGCCTAACCTTCAATTTGCATAATGTAGCTTGGACATAAATAAAAGTAATGTTTGCCAAACCAGGCTGTTACAATGTGTTTAATAATTTCTCTTAACATTTATGTCCAGCAACTACAATTAAACTGTGGTTCAACCTGTCGGGTTAATTGGATATTCTAAACCAATTCACTATCAATGTTTACTTTGTCAAGCATGCGCATGTTTCGGAAAAATTTTACAACAAAATCAATGGATTTTTAATCTTTATGGTTATCTTGCACTATGATGCAGATATGAGTGTCTTGCCTAACTTCTACATTTTGTGCAGCATTTTAAAACATACGTGATTTCAGCTCTTCAAAATTCAGCTGTTGACAACAATAATAATTATTTCACTGGCAATTGGACAACCGCCTTGTGGCAAGCTTTAACTTCTTCCACAAACACTTCCTAAACTTTCCAACCCCTTCACCGATACCTACTTCTCTGACAGCTAATTCCACGTCACTTCCTCGTCAGCCTCCTAAGCATAGAATGCCTATGGTACCCTGCTGTGTTATGCTCTTCAATGTCGGAATCTTCTCATTACCATTCCATCTTCCTGTATTCTCTGTTTTAGTTAACAGGCAGCATAATTTACCCCAACCTCTCCCTCACCATTCACCCTCTTATACATCCTGACCAATCTTTCTAGTACTCTTCTTAACTAAATCCATAATGCTGTAATTTATTTTCATTTTTATTTATTTAATTACAAAAATGATTAAGTTACAAACAATATGTTACTTACGTAAAAAGTTCAGCCCCTTTGACCAAAGCTGTAGGTGAGGGCCTATTTCAATTAACAATAAACTTTGTTGTCGGCCATTGGGGCGACGTGCTTTGACGATGTTGTACCGTTGGCATTTGTGCGCGAACAGGCGCACATCTCGTGCCATTCCAGGCCAGTGATATTGCCATGTGATGCTTCAGCTTGTCTGCTCGGCTCCGGTGCGTCCCGCCAGGTGGCCGTTGTGTGTGCGTATTGAACGACGAGGGTCCGAACTGTGTCTGGTACATACGTCCTCCAGGTTTTCTTGCACCCTCCAGGCATGGCTTCCAGGGCATTGTCGACAACTCGGTAGTTGTGTACGGCACGGTGGTTGCTCTGTTATGTGCACTGTTACACAAATGCGTCGTGTGTGTTGGGCAGCGTGTACCTGCGCGCGTAGTTTTTGGGCACTTATTAGAGGCTCTGTGTTCGGTATACGCAGTTGGTTAAGGCGGGGTGTAATCGGCTTGTCATCAAAGTGTACATTGTCCTTGGTGGTAGCATGCACTCCCACTCATCCGGATCGTGTGTGCACACTTCCTTCCCCGGCGAGCGTAATAGACTAATAGTGCATCCACAAGCTCCTTCTCCACTCCGGCAACGTGTTCGACGACGAAATCAAACCATTGCAATAGCATTAATCAGCGAGTGAGCTTGCTCTGGTACTCCAGCATCTGGTGTAGTCAGACAAGGCTGCGGTTGTCCGTCCTAAGTGTGAATCATTGGTTCTCTTGGACGCCCACGTAATGGCAAGGCACTCTGGTTCGTTGACGTCGTAACTGCACTCAACAGAGCCCAGTTTGGCGCTGCCGTAATCAATGACGCACCTCTATCCGCAGTCGTTGCGCCAATGCCATCCTGGCTGGCGTCTGTCTGAATGTACAAGTGGCGTGTGGGGTCAAAGCATGAAAGTTGTTTACACGTGCGTTACTGTGCCTTAATCTGTCTGAAGGTGTGTTCAGCAGCATCTGTCCAGCAATATTTCAATTGTGTTGACAAGAGTTCAGTGAGGGATGCGATAATGGTTGCAAAATTTTGAATGTATTTCCGAAGCCAGTTTATGAAAAACTCTGAGTTGTTTTCGCGCAACAGGTGTAGGCCATTCCTCATACTACTTTTACATAAGCTATTTCAATGAAAAAAATTACACACCCCATCCGAACTCGACCATATACATCTGAATAAATGACACAACGAACATGTAATAGGTGGATAAAATAGCCTATTAATAGGGACCTGAAAATTTCGCGTATCCAATGACCTGCAGGCTAGAATCTAATTGTACTGTGCATACACAAGCCCCGACTATTTGTCGACTAGCTGCTACTCAGTGGAACACTAGACAACGACTGAATAGACTGAGCTTGAGTATGCATAGTACAATGGATTCTAACTTACAGGTCATTGAATTCGCGAAATTTTCCAGTCCCTACCTATTAAACAATACATTATTCAATATGCCCTGTCCTCATCCTATTACTATAGCATACAATTCATGCATTTGTGACAACAGTGCATGCTTTAGCTAACTTACTGGCATAGGCATTTAAAAGAAAACAAAAAACTTTTAAACTCATTCTTAAGTTTTTAATTATTTCAATTATTGATTAATTATTTTTTTTTGCATTTGAAGCATTTGTTTTGTTTATACCTGTCTGTTTGTCATTCTTTACTTTCTAACTTTGCAAGGATTAGTCCTTTCAATAAATCACTTTCTGATTGCTCTGAATCTGGAGTATGGGTTGGCTTGAAGTTCTTAACAACTTGTTTTCACATTGTCTTGTATTTTTTTTTCAGCGTATTTCTAAAATAACCAGAAAATTTGTGTGTAATTAAAATAATGCATAGCTGTCAAGGTAATAAGTTCAGGTGATTAGCAATTAGCATGCACAATTACGAGGTGATGATACTCTGCCCGAAAGCAGGTTTAAAACCACATAGGGCGTCGGGTGATGGAAATCACAAGGTCCTCCGTGGCCGACAAGGCTAAGTGTTTCTACGGTAGTTCGCCACTGCCCTACGCAGTATGGGGCACAATTTTTTTATTTTGACGAAGCATAATTAATTCTGTTACTCTTCGATTATGTGGGCAGAATAATGTCGCCATGTACCTAATGTCGGCTATATTTCAGATTCGAGTAATAACCTTTAAGGGAACGCGTGATCAGTCCTGCTGTATGCCTGATTGAACACTATCTTAAAAAAAGTCATTTTTCTGTAGGTGGTTGGCCAGAGAATGACTTAAATCATGTATTTGCAGTATGTGTGTTTATAAAAGTAATGCAGTGTTTTTGTGACACTATGCTGTCCAGTATCGCCCTGATGCCGAGCGGAACTGCTTATCATCGGCTGTCAGTTTGACGAGGATTTTAGAAGAAATGGATGGATGCTGTATTCTTGTGACATGTTCCTGGGACATTGCACATAGTAATAAACATTCGTGGTTACTCAACACAACTGCATTTTCCACCATATGACGTATGTAAAAACAGCACGTTTAACTACAATTGCAGATTATATGCGATTTTCAGTTACCCGTGGTATCTGTTCTTGTGATTATCACAGAAAAAAAAGTTTCCTGTTAATTTCTTTTTGTTAGTTCTGTAGCATAATGAAGATACATTTTCGAGTGGCTAAGTTAAGTTTCACATTGCTTTTGCTCATGCTATGATTTTATTTGGTATTGAAGAGCAATAAACAATACTCTCATTATACATTTTGTTTTATAATACTGGTTACTTATTACATATAATAATATTATTTTACTGTAGGATTTTTTCCATTAGCCATCTACGCCCAGAATCCAATAATTTTTTAAATAATACTAATAGTGGAAGTAAAATGTAAAATGTGTCATACAATACTATGTTATTCTATAAGTTGTAAAATTAGCAGAAATTTTCACAGGTGTTGAGACATATGTATGGTCGTTGAGTTTCATTATTTGCTTACAGTTGATGGTCAAGAACATCATAAGTTCTTATTTGATTCCTCAAGTGAAGAATGTGAACTATGTCCACATACTATACGTTGACATAGTATGTAACGTTCAGAGACTTATACTTCAACTGTGAGATTGTTTTGTTACGTAGGCCGTTGATGTACAGAACAAAGTTTGTATTTATTGGGAGTTCTACAAAAAAATTTTAAAAACTGCAAAACGTTAATAAGGACAGAGTTTCTGTTTTGCAAATAAAGTTATATATTTACAGAATAGGAATTTTGGCTTACTTGTACGATACATTCATTAATTCCAGTAATAAAATGAGGACTTTAATGACAGTAGTTTAGAAATAAATACAACTATAGTAATGGCATACCTTACTGAAACAGTACTGAAGTATTTTTATTCAAGTCATCTCTCTTATTTTTCATGAAAATCTACATCTCAAAACTATTTATGCACTATAGTGTTTGTTTCTAGTAATTTCAACTTATAATAGTCTTCATTTACTTACTTAAGTGTTACCAACATCATTGTGAAATAGAAATTATTACGAGTAATTAGTAACTTGTAACTTAAAACTTGTATCTTGTAATTTGTAATTTATTGTGGAATAGGGCCGTGCAAAGAGATTTTTTTAATGGTCCTTTGACATATGACACAGCAGTTTTTTCATTGTCATCTCAAAGTTTCAGTACTAAACAATAAAATGCCTAAGAAATCTGTTTTTGATCAGTTTTGTTGCAATTAATCACTGTAGCAAACTAAATACATAATTAAGTATTTAATGTTTACTCGATACACAGTGTCACACACTGAGTGGAGTGGAACAGTTGTATAACGTTTATTTATATTTGCGAGGATCTGGGATCTGATATAGGTAATTACTTTTCAGTGTTTACTGAGATAAATCCATATGAATGCCGGGTAGTGAAACACTGAAAGTAATGTCGTGACACCTTCCTTAGTTCAGCGAAGCTTGTCGTTTGAGTGTTTCTATATGCCAAGTATCACACGTCACTCAACATATGCGCCACACATCAGACTCCATCTCTTTCCCTTTCCCCTGTCCATCAGACATTACGTCATTCACCAAGTGCGGCGCAGCCGGACCCCAGTTTCCCCAACTCAGATATAGGTGATTCGGGATAAAGTGAGCACTCAAAAAAGCCCTGATTAATTTCTATTTTCTGCCAGTATATATCTTTCCGCGGTATGTAAACGTAAACATTGCCACGTGCTTTAATTTACATAGGCTTGTACAATGTTTACATCTACATTACACTGGGCTGAAAATTTTATCAACAATATCTACTCATTAAATACACGGGTATTGAATAAAATGTATAACCAATAGTAATCTTAGTTATAAATACCTGCGAGTTAACGTCTTTTAATACTGGTTTCTGTGCATCGACTCTAATTTATACGACCCGCACTATTGCCGTTACGTATCTCGTAAATATGTACACATGAAAATCGAATTTATAACTCGAAACCGCCACAAAAAAAACACGCCATAATGACACACGCAATTTAAGAATTCAAACATGTTCAGTTACACTGCCATGAACGACGCACTCAACCAAAAAAAAAACGTATTTTCTTAGTGTATGAAACAAAAAAAATTGCTGTTTCTAAATCGAGATACTCATCGTAACACATAACAACTTACATATTACCAATGAGGAAACAGTCACTTTTAATACTTTTGAATGTGTTTTATCAGAAACCCATATTTATTGCCCATTGACAAACACAACAACGCTCTCATCTTGTACTGTCCGGTACCATCATTGAACGCTTCCTAGCTAAGTGGCGAAAACCTAACTCTGATGCCACCTGTCGGTGAAATAATTAACTACGTCAGTGCGCGTAGCGCTAGACGCCTTTCGCTAACGACTGTTGAATTTGAACGGCCCGGATTACATCACTTTCTACTGGCGCCGTTTCAGTAAACTTATACAGGCAGTAAGTATGTCAATATTATCATAAATAAATATTTTATAGTATATTAAATACGAAGAGGTCGAT
>PNEQ01063425.1:5328-17721 GCA_003012365.1 Medauroidea extradentata
TTTTTTTTTTTTTTTTTTTTTTTTTTTTTTTTTTTTTTTTTTTTTTTTTTTTTTTTTTTTTTTTTTTTTTTTTTTTTTTTTTTTTTTTTTTTTTTTTTTTTTTTTTTTTTTTTTTTTTTTTTTTTTTTTTTTTTTTTTTTTTACTAAATGTAAAGGGCCCTATATTTTAAATAGGTTTTTGGCCCCAATGCTGTTTTTTTTTTTGCTACAGAATTTCCTTCAGTGTACCCGGAAGGCTCATGATATTTGAAGATATTTGTCTCTAGAAATTGAGTACCTGTACGCTGTATTTTATAATAGCGTAATGTGTCGGTTTTTTCGTGTAAATATGCATAGGGTAGGTTTAAAAGGTATTGCACTTTTTATATTGATATTTTTGTAATTTTGTCTTGAAGTGTTTAGCGCACATCCTTGTTTATCCTGACCTTGCTTTCCCCATTTATTTCCTTCTGTAATTTTCTCTTGCCTATGATTTTTCATGCTGTGCTCCTGTTTTTTTTTCTGCTGCCTTCTTATTTCCGTTCCATGCTGCACCGCGTTCCGAGTCACTTCCAGATGCTACCAGATCTGCGAAGATGTCCTGAGTTGCTGAGATGTGGAGATGTCTGAGCACCGGCTGCACGCCCACCTGCCTGAAACACTGTCTTCAGCGTTCCTGTGTGATGGGAGCCTTTTAGCCTGTGCCTCCCTGGTGCTGCAACCCCTCGCTCTTGGCTGTGCGGCTGGTTGCCGCCTTCTACTGATTCTTTGGAAATGCTGTATCTGTCACCACTCCATGAATGATGTGAATCTTCGGAGACACACGAACTTTCGGCATATTGAGCTTCGTCTTCACTATAAACTGTTATGTCAAGACCTGTTTCTTCGCTATAAACTGGTACTTCAAGATCTATTTCTTCGCAAATGACTACGAAGATTTGCTACAAGATCCTCAAGACTGTCTCCTTTTCTTTTAAGTGTTACACTTATCTTCGTTTTTCAAGAGTGTTTGTGTAACTTACCTACTGTGAAAGTTCTGTTTCTTCGAGGTTGCATGCTTGTTTGGACAGTTTCGTTTGCCAAGAGAGAGACTTAAGGGGAGGAGATTGCACTGTCCGGTGCTCTGATTGGCGGCGGCGGTACGCGGCGGACCCTATTGGGACTATCATCGAACCTACAGTTATTTTTTGCTCGGTTCGCGACCTCTTTGCTTTCCCTAGCTGATTTATGTTCGCTTTTCCCCCCTCCCCTTTCTGTACTCCCTCGCGCCTGCGCAGTTGTTAAGCTCTAGCCAAGTTTAGCTCGTGGGCTCGTGTCGGGCCGTTCTGTCACTTCTTTGATCCGATTCCAGCTGACATGTAAGTCTCTGCCAGCTCTGTTTGTGTATTGTGTTAGGTTGGGAACTTGTTTCCGCATACCGGCAAGGTTGCTGCCTTCGTGTGCATTTGTTTAAATTTTCAATTTTCGTCATGTTTGCTTTTCTAAATTTAACGTTTCGATCGCCGTCAGTTAAAAATTGTGTACGGTAGTAAGGAGGTTAGAGGTGGGTTTGCTACTGTTGTTCCTTTCCTTTAATGTATACTTTTCATGATGTGTAATTTCAGTAATATGTTTTGCTTTCTGTGTTGTTGTAACCTTTGGTATTAGTACATTATGGTGTGTGGTGCATGTTTACGCTTTACATGCAGCCTTTAACTGTTTTGAAATTCCTAATTCGTGACAAGAGATATTCAGATTGGAGCCTATTGAAGTCACTTGCTATTGCTTAAGATCCTATACACTGTGTTTGACTACGTATTCTTAATTACATAATGTGTGTGCAAATCTTTTATTGCACAAGTCAAGTTGAATGTTAGACACGTCTGACAGGCTTATGACTTTCAAATTGTGAACGAGCTCACTATTTTTATGAAGTCGTTTTAAAGAATTACTATAACTTGTGTCGAATTAATGAAATGCCTTGGTGCACCTGTTAACGTCGCCTGAATGTTTATCGCACAGAATTTAACGAGAAACTTGGGTGTCTTGAATTTAAATGTTGAATAATGTATTAGCTAGAAATTAAATTTGCCAACCTATTATTCTCTGATTCCATGTTGATTTCTTAGCCCGCTTAGTCATTTTACCACTGAAAGGTATGCTGCAGTTCTATACCTAAGGAACCGTGCATTTTTCCGGGATTAAATAAAGAATATGTCACTCTCCGGCCCGTGAACACTATTGCTATACAAAAAAATTATGTGAAAGTGTCTAACGTCTTGGAATAGCACACACGATACTTTGCATTCCGAAAATAATGTACGGTTCCTTGAGCTAACTATTTAGCACTTAGAACAGTTCTATAATTTCCTGTGAACACTAAATGAGTTGAATACGTTTTCATGCATGCTAAGCATTTATGCTAAGCTCCGTAATGGTTATCTGATGTTGATGTATACCATGAGTACTAGTCAACACTTACTATTCTTACTTATTACGTTTACTTAAGAGTGCGTGGTTGTTAAATAAACGATGAATACGTAAATTTATTTCTACGCTTTCTTCGAAGCCAATATGGGTAAAATACTCAATTACAATCCTAGATAATGGAATTTGCCAACTTTATGAGTAAATATTTGTCCAAAATGTCTCATTCGTTACGCGTGATCTCTTGCGCCGCAGCTAAATGCACGTGGTTCCGGCGTAAGAGTTTGTGTCTCAGAAGTTCGTAACAATTTAGTTTAAAACGTTGTCTAAAACTGTTGTCTAGGATTGCTATTGCTAAATTTTCGCAAATCGGCTTCAAGAAACCTACAGTTATACAAAAATGCTTTTAGCGTTGAATTGTGTACAACGCCCTCTTAAAGCAATGACCTGAGCTTCAGGCAAAGTCGCATGCAACAGCTGCTACATTTATAATACTAAACTTACTTACGTAAAAATTTCAACTATAAATAAATAAATGTTCTGTGTAGTATGTTACATTGTTTCTGTGGTTTATTTAAACCTAACGCTTGTTGTGCAACATTGTATACAGTAGCCTCCTAATGCAACGCTCTGTAGTTTGGCTCTAGAGTTTTGGGAGACTAGAGAACCAATTGTGGGCACTGAGGCTTCGTGCTTTACTGACAAAAATTATATATTTTTTAAGAACCAACAAGCGAAGCCTCAGGTAACATCTAGTAACAAAATAACACTCAAACATAGACTCATATACACATAGCATACTTCTCACAGGTAAATTCACTTACCAACATAAGGTTTTACTTACATATGGGTTCCTCTTCGTAAAGCAGGACTATATCACAAAGATCGAAGGACTGTCGGAGAGATGTTATAACAAGCTTAAATACACTCTTGTCACACGATGAGCATACATATATTATAAGTACCGCCGAGAACAGTGATATTATAGGTAGTTTTATAAGAGCAACCATTCTTTGTCAGAGTAAGACTTACTCTGATCCCTGACGAAACCTTGAGTGAGTTTCGTACTCGAACGCTACCCCGAGATATTTTAAAAGTTTTTAATATCGACAATCGATACCTAGACGCGGTCTGATAAAATATATACGCTGCCAAGGAGAACTTGCTGGCGTGCAGTTATGTGAGTTGAAATTGTTTGAAGTGTCAGTCAAGTGATGTTATTGATTTTCTGAATGTGCCTGCTCACGTTTACTCTGCGAGTGCGGTTCGTATTTGTAGGCTAGCCCGAGATATTTACTAAGTGTTTTACTATCGACACACAGTGGTCTTGATAGGTATTTACGCTGTCAAGGAAAACTTGCCCGTTTGAAGTCAGTTTAGATGAAATTGTTGGTAGCGTCAATCACGCGATGCTATTGACATTCTGTTTAAGCCAATTCACGTATCATTAAGTGAATTAAGGTGAAGGTTTTGAACTGAACTATAGTATCTATAATTTGGAACATGCAATCTTTTTCGTTTAAATGTTATTTCTTGTGCTTTAATATATAAGTCTTTACAAGAACTTACCAGCATAAGTCTGAATTCCTTCAAATGGTTACAAATTAACCCTACAAGTTAAAATCGTTTATGTGCATCTAGAAATCATTATCGTGCTGTATTTTAACATTGTGGACCTACAACAATAAAACCTGTTCAAGTCAAATTTTAATAGTAATAAACTTTCAAAATATTAAATTGGCTTTCTGTTTGTTCTGTAGTTCTTGGCATGCACGCATTAAATAATATGTATTTGTGTCGTAAAATCTCAGATTGATAGAACATACAATACTAAACACTTGGGCACATTTAATTCTCTTTTTAATACAAGAGGTTTCGACGAACACAGATTTCACCAGATTCGATAGACTGGAGAATTCATCTTACTTATTGCACCACGTGTTCTGCAAGTACTTCTTCAGAATGACAATACAAAATCAAACGTTTTCAGTGCTTTACAGAATTACAAGTAAGAAGAGCAGTAATATTTTATGAATAAAATTAGTAGTATTAAAAACAATCACTTAACATATATAATTAAAAGTGTAAAATTTTAAATGTTATTTAATGAATTGGAAATACATATTGATTATTATATCGTTGCTCAGAGACTGACTCCTTAATGAGGCTGTGACTCCCAATCTTTGGAGTCATCTAGCCATTTTGATGATGTGGCTTGACTCATAACACTCGTAATCACCTAGCTGCTTTGAGGGTTCGGGTTGACATTCAACCCTCCGTTATTTTGTCCTTTGTGTGTTGATTCTTTGCCACCGGAGTCATCTAGCTACTTTCAGAATGAGGCTTGACTCCCAGTATCGAAGGTTGACGAGGACATCCGATAAATCAATACTTTCAATGAGAAAATATTAGAAATCCATAATCTCATATATTCATAAGAAAAATCAATCATTTCAGTATTCATAAATAATTACAAGATCCATACGAACTTTATAATTACGGTGGGAAAAAAAATATTGCTTATAATGAATCCAACATTTAAATTTCCATTTAAGGCCATGCCTCGTTAACTGAGTGGTTAAAGGTGTCAGTCGTAACATTAAGTTCGATGGTTTGGGGCTCCGCGCCGCCAAAAATTTATTCACAAGTTAAACATTTTCAAATTAAAACTATAAGGTCGATATCTCCGCCTAGGTTGCATAGAATGTGACCCTTACGTTCAGTGTTATGCTAGTACTGCCTAGTAGGCAACAAAAATAACAAACAATCGATTAATAGAATGAGTTCGGTATATTGATCAAGTCGATTTACTGGTGGCCAAATTAGAAACTAAAATGGCGACGAAAGCAGCACCCCTAGCAGCCAACTCGGGAACTACAAGAAGGTGAGGACAGAAGGGCCTCTGGTAGGCAACTCAGGAACCAAGTATCAGCGCCCCTGGCAGTTATTTACTAAGGTCGTGCAAAAGGATTCCGAGGATGTCCGAGCACACCCGAAGTGCCAGTGCCAAGATGGCAGCTCCTAACAACAAATAACTGTCGAAATGTAATAAGTAAACAAGATGGTGGATGGACATAAATTGGCCGATGGACACAAGATGGTGCATGTACACAAGATGTTTAAAGGAGAAAAATACATTCTGAAGTCTGAATTTTAATCCTTTTATTTATGGCACGTGCAATTATAACATACTATTACTTACCCTATTTGCGAGCTATTTGACTAAAACGACCGCGATCGACCGTGAGCTCTAAGGCAGTCTCTTAATCGTTCACCACTAGCCTCATCGCCTCTACACGCAAGGCGCTCAACTTGCATCTATCTTCTTCTCCTTGAAATCTTCTTTAAAGAATTGTTATTGCCTCTTAATAACAAGCCATATGACAGAAAGTCTTTCTTTTTAACATAATGAACCTATACCTGAACAACTGGGCATTATAGAAAACAAGGAGAACGCCCGGATTTATAATCCAATAAAACAGGAATCTGAGCGAAATGAGGGAAGCTGCTGCCTACATGTCACAATCAAGACTCACCCACCTGAAATACCTACTTTATCTCCACTTATTTGCCCAAGGAGTCATGGAAATCTGTGGAGATCTTAGGAAAGAGTTATATTACAAAAGTAGGACAAGGAAACTAACTTTTAAACTTAGTTACTAACTTCTACTTATTTTTAATTACGAGAAATGACAACAATGATTTGCGTAATTTCCAATATAATATCCATCCTGGACCAGAACTGCTTTTTAGATACTCCGAACATCTGCTTTCTGACTACAGAAAATAATTCATAGGATGGATCTGCGATTTGTGTTTTGTTTGTGAATTTATTTGCAGATACCAAGTTATAATTACAACTCTGCGAGTAGATATAATGTACACACGTCCATATTTAATAGAATACAAGAACAATTTTACTGATTGCACCACTTGTTCTAACGGTCTTTCGTCAGTAGGTTTAGACAAACAGATATTTTTTTTCAGTGGTTTACAAAATTAAATATGGTCAAATAGAGTTAAATGTCAACCTTGAAGCACATAGGGAGTGTATAGGGCCTAAGTTATAAATATTTTTGTAATCGGAAAGATAATTTCTAACAACACTGTATTATAAGTTGATCTTTTCAAACGACGAGTGATATGAATGAAGTTCACATTTATAGTTATTTAAGTTTAAAGTTAAATAACACTGTTGTTAAATTACTAAATCAAGCAAAGTTATTTTTGATGAATTTCATTTCCAATCTTCCTAAAAGTCGTTTACTTTTCTGTAGTACTGTACATACTTGCAGAATCAATAATTACTGAATCATTAGTAAGCTAACCGTGCACTACGCATGACACCACACAAATAGCTGCTAGTACTACATTTTTGAAATAATTAGTATAGGCGGTTCGGGATAAAGTGAGCACTCAAAGGAGGCCCTGCTAAAGTTCTATTTTCAGCCAATTCGTATCTTTCCGCGCGTTACGGCTAACGACGGGAGATGTCTAACCTCTCTGGACACGTCACTTGATGGTTGCGCGCCTAAGATAAATTGTACAGTCAGTATAAATCCATACAGTTTGTTTAAATTTTTTTTTTAATATATAAAGTACGATATTGTCGATTTTGAATGCTTTTATTTCAATAGTCTTGTATTTAAATAAGAAAATACGCGGAACTATTTTGTGTAATTTCGCTGCCAACCCTACAAGCAGTACAGCAATTAGAGCAAATGTTGAATTGTATTCAGTAGCGACTAGTGATATTTTTCAAAGGTTAAATTTTTAGTGCTCACTTTATCGCGAATGACCTATATTAATTATAACAGCACGAGTGATTTTCTGTCAAGCATCCTGGTTACAAAGTTACAACTCCTATACACTTAATAAACGTTTTTGAACAAATAGAACTATTTTATAGATGAATTTATTCTAATATATTACGACCACATCAACAGTTTATTGCTAAAGCGCCAGAATTGGACGATGTTGGACTAAGCGCCAATGTAAGATATCAGTAAAACCTGCTTATGATCTTTGAAAGAACTGTGCATTGGGAGTGCATGACTGGATTTAGTTGCTTGGAAATACTCCATTGCGATGTAGATTACTGTCGTCCATTTCGCAACGGAGTATGTCCAAGTAAACAAATCCAGTCAAAACCTGACTAAACTCTTTCAGTTTTGAAACAGTTTTACAAAAAAAAATATTTTAACCAAGTAAAATCAATATTAACGGCAACAAGATATAGGGTTTAAATCATTTTACTAGAACTGCTTCAAAACTGAAGAATATTTTATACACATGCTACAATTGGCACACAGTCGAGTGGTTCATAACACCGTCCAATTAGAGATTTGACTGTTTTTGTACTTCAATGTGAATAACAAGTCTTGACAAACAAACAAATGGCTTTAGTTATTCCCATAATGAAGACGTAGAACATCAAAAGTCAAACTCTGTTTACTTTGTCGTGCTGGGCTAGAGTCCACCAAGGTACACAGAAACTGATGTAGGTGGACCATGCTAATGATTATGTAGACATGTCTGTGCACATGTTGGGTCGCCTATGTATAGTACACCAGGCGTGAAGTGGACTTGCCAGTCGTCCTGGGGACTGGTACATCTTCTTGGAGACTCGGTCCATCAGTTCTTGGTCGACCATAGACGTCCTCACCACCTAGCTGCCTCTCCACCAGCAGACAAACTGCAGACATCACTATGCCCAGTGTCAGGCTCAAGATACAGTATATGATGTGCTTCATGGTGATGCTCTCTGCCTCCTGTGGTGTAGGGGGCTCTGGTCTGATCCACTTATTCCGCAGTCGTGCAATGTGTCCGTTCTCCATCATCTTCAGCAACCTGTAACACACAACTGCCGGACTGAGCCAGGGAGTACTGCTGATTGGCCGTCTACATACGCGACAGAGATAGATAGAGACTGGTTGACCAGAATGTGAGGCGTTGCGAAAAAGAATTAGGTTTGTAAGAGTGTACACAGAAGAGAAAATTTTGTGGCGACCAAATGTTATCTTCAATATCCTCAGAAAATTATTTTGTCAATCTCTAGGCCATCTAAAAAAAAAAAGTAATAGGTAGTAGCAATTAAAAGTACTTCGTCATTACAGTAATTAGTGGTGACCATAAAATTTTACTCTATAGCCACCAGCCAAACGTTTATTTCCCGCAGCAGAATTTTGTACATCAATAGCTATTACATAAAGATTTATATTTCAGTTTCAAATTTGTTATAAAATACATTGTGAATGATGAGATGTTAAAACGCACAGGCACATTTCGATATAGGCTATAAAACGATACATAATAAATAGTCTTTTCGAAGTGGTTAGTTAACACATCTTTACTCCCGTCAATCACAGGTTAGTATAGGTTAGATTATGTTTCATTATTTTATTTTACAATAGAGTGTTCTCGTTTAGTAACTTAATACCGCATACCAAATTGACGCACAATTTAGGTTAGAAGCCTACCATTAAAATCGCAATGCATTTAAGATGAAGAAATGTATATGGTTACGGACTGTAGTTTCAGTCCAAATAATCCACCGCCAACCAAGAAAAATGTATTTCTTCTACGATTTATAATATTTTATTTGAAGAAGTCTTTTTAGAACATTTTTATAAATACTGATTTGTGATTAATAGAATTTAGCACCAATTTGTTTCGTTTCCTTACGTGCATATTTGCATTTCTGCTTCCTGAATCGATGTTCTTGACTCTCGCGTCATGTGACTCTTACCCACAACTCACAGACGTGTGATGTCGCAGTAACCTTGTTCTGATTGGCGCTGTTAAGCAAGTGACGCCTCAGCACATAGACACGCTGACAAATAACAATGAAGCAGAGATGCAGATTAGCTCGCAAGACAACAAAACAAGTTGGTGTCAAATTTTTACACCAAATATTAGTGGGTTTATGTATTTTGTTTCACGAGTTTTGATATCAACCAAAAAAGCAGTAAAATGAGAAAAAAAGTATAAACTACGCTTATGTCAAATGACGGATTCTGTATGCATTCAAAATGACGAATAGACTACTTTAGCAAGCACTACTTCGTCTTTTAAGGGGTCAAATATAACGACCAAATTTCTCTAGTCTACGGTGTTAATGATATAAAAAAACTCTTAAATCAAGTATCTCATACCTTCTCATTAGTTACAAATTATGTGTTCTTCAGATTTTGTAAAAATTATCCCGGGGTATATGTGCAACGATCTTTTACTAGCATATGATTTTATAAAAAAGAGCTGGAATAGAGTAAATTCAGATACTATCATTCAAATAAAACTGCGTGGGTGAAAATTTTGGTAATTAAAAAAAAAAAGACATAGATGCATACTCACTGTCGGTTGATGGGTCTGAGGTAAGGTAAATTCTTCTTCAACGCGAAGGAAATTGAGCTGGTGCTGATCAACACTGGTACAATGTCTGCAGCACACGAAGATGGATTTCTTGTGCTGTCTACTCTCTCCATAATGAATATGAAGTCTCCTTTGCACACTTGTTCCATACCCTCCCAGTAATTATACTGCAGTTGATAGTCGTGCAAGTTTAGCTCCTTCAGCTGCGGCTGTGAGAAAATAAAATTAACTGTGTTAAACGTGTACGTTGATGCGATAGATAATTAACCAGCATAACCTGACAGACGTTGTCTTGCTATTGTATATATAAAAATGGATGTTGGTCGATTGCCCCACCTATATAACCTAGACTATATGCCATACGGGGAAGCTAAGTATAGATGTTGATGTGCTGCAGAGCAATCTATTGGCGAGTTGACGAATCAGAATAAAACTGCTAACAAAAAAAAACCTTCTCCGTGAAGGAATTCATGTGTGTGCCAATTTTTATGGGTGATGTGTCAAACGGTGTCGGAGTTTATCGAGCTCATACATACGTATTTACCAATTTACCAACATCCATTTAAATATGTAATGCATATGATCAAGCTACTGACAACGAGACAAGATAAAATAGCATGTTACAGGTTTTTTTAGCACACATTATGTTTCCATAGAAGAGACCACACTTATATTAGTGCAAATGCCTATAATTTATGACAGGTACTCTTGTACCTTAATTTTCCTCACGCAAGCGTTCTGTGACTAATTTGCGATTAATATTTGTATGGCTGTTCGGAGTAGTCTAATTGTTCCTTGTCATAGGCAAGTTGGTCATTTGAAAGTTATTTGAAAACTCTTATAAAAATGTAAAGTGATGCTTGTTTTCAAATTTACCTATTGACGTACAGAATTTCGTTAATGTATTTTATAGACTTTTCATATACATAAAACAAATTGTGTGGCAAAATGAAGGGGTGTTGCGAGTAGCGATTACCTCAGAAACTTCAATGCCAGAATCTCCCGAAATGTAGCCTACATTGTAGTTGGAGGAGGTGACGAGTTTGACGAATGCCTCATAGTTGTTAACATATGTCTGAACAGCCAGCCGTGACATGAGTGTGGCAGAGTAGATACTGAACACTAGGAACCCTGCCAGCTGAGTGACCAGTAACACTGCAAATATCGAGCAACTTCTGGGCATCTCTTTATTCTCGACCCCTGTTAACACGTTCATAACTTAGCATTACGTAATGACACATTATTTACCTTCAACATACTATTTCAGAATTTCAATTAATTCAGTATAGTACAATATAATATATTATATCTTACAATATGATATAATACACCATTATTTAATGTTAATATAATATAATTTAACATACTAAGATATTGTAAGGGTTAGCTATGTTGAACCAAGTATATGTACGTCTATGAGTCCCTGAGTATATCTGCTGGTTGTCGGCACTCGGCCACAGTAGCTTGTGTGTGTGGTCAGCCCCCTTGCCTAGCGTCTCTCCCGCCTTGCCCCCACTCCTTCGTGTCCTCGGACCTGGAGGCGAGTCAGTTGGTAACCAGCAGCGAGTGTGTCATGACGTGTTCGGGAGAGGCGACACTCACGATAGGGTCTTGTCTTGTGAGATGTATTAAATGGGTGTGAATGGAACACGCTTTGTTCTTCACTGTAGTTAGGGTGACCTAACTACCCCCAGGAATGCAGTGCCGAGCGCGACGGACACCACAACCACGCACGACCGCGTGATTGACAAATCTATACTCTATCGTTGCTCCAAACAACCCCCTACAGGTTTTTTGGTATCAGAAGTGGGATGGAGCACTCATTCGATGGATCATACGGGATGATTTGTCACATGAATTACTGCGCGAGTCGTGATGGTCTCGTCTCGTTCGTGATTGTTTCGTCGTGTTCGCGATTGTGTTCATGGGAACTGTGAACATAACTCGTGATGAACTTTGCTGTGCTCGTGTATAAAGACATGTTACATGGTGAAAAACGACGTGTTATAGGTTCGTACTGTAGTACAGACATGCAGGACGCCGCTCTGGAACGTAGCAAGTCGACAGACTGTCGCCAAGCAAGTCGCTGACGCCGTGCTTATCGCGCTTCGCGCGCAGCTCTCCTCTGTCACTCGCCTTCTCCTGTGCTTCGTGCTGCTCGTAGGCCGCTATCGCCGTGTTGCTGCCTACACGTTTCGTCCGTCATGCCATCCACACGAAAGCTTCGCGCCGCCGTGTGTACAGACCAAGGACATGTGAACGCGTGTTTGTCTTGCTCGCCGCGCACCTCCGCGATTAAGGCTGTTCGCTGCCGCGCGTCACCGCTGCCTGAAGAGGAATAGTTGACCGCCTATCCTCATGTCTACTGGAAGTTCTCGCCACGATTGAGATGACTGAATACTGTATTCAAGGTAAGGTGATTTTGTCTTATCTACTCATCTGTTTCGTACTCGTTACCATGGCTTCTACTGTGAACATTGAAGGCAAGGAAGTTGACTTGCAAGTTGCCTTAAACCTTCTTGCATCGCGCCTAGAATCTCTTCATCAAGAAAATTCAGAACTTAGACAACAGTTTGCTCGCTCGCCGCATAATTCGAGTAACGGAGATCATGAGTCACAAAGTAACATAATGCCTGT
>PNEQ01063426.1:0-21515 GCA_003012365.1 Medauroidea extradentata
CTAAACACGATATAAATCCAATAAAATTGACATGTAAAATTCTATGCTTTTCTCTTGCTTTAAAGTTAAATTTAAAAATAAAAAATAAATTTTTAATGTAAATTTCTCATCTCGCATCCCCAATTAATAGGTTGGATCCCGCCGTATACATCCTTATACCTGGTTAATTTGGACTACTTAATTTGTTATTACAAAAAAACAATTAAGACAAAAAAAATTGAAATTACAGTATGATAAGAGGCCAAGTTAAGTGCTACGTGCCAGTGCACGTCACAATAATTAGTGTTGTTTTTCACATAACATGTGTTTCATAGATTTCAGTATTTATTTGATGTCTTAAGAGAATGTTAATATACATGGTTCTGATTCAGAACTAGATAATGTTGTGCAGCTTCAAATTAGAAGATCTTAATAACTTTCCTGATATTTAAAACGTTATTCAAACATACGCCCTAAATTTTGAGTGAATCCTCATTTGTATGCTCGTTGCATCAAGCTCTTAAATTTAAGAAATGTTATTACAAAATGTGTTTTATAAAGCCTAAGTTCAATTAAAGCCGTGATTGGAATTCCTGTAATATATTTATAACTACCATCATTCATTCTTTCACTATGCTAAGTTATCCAGATTCACTTCCTCGTTTTCGTAGGTATGTTGAACACCCTTAGACACTTTGTTACGAACCATGAAGTGCGAAGCATTGCTGGTTCTAACATCCAAAATGGAACTGTAACCAGGCCACTCGGCCAGGAATTAATAATATGCAACACGTAGTTGCTACAAGCGTCAAGGATAACCTCCCCACTCCGACAGTGACATGAATTGCCACACAGTGTAACGTGTCGGCTAACTGAATGAAGATAACTTTGCCGTCGTTGACCACAAATCCTGGTCACGGCACCATAAATGTAGCACGTCAGGCGCTAACTGAAGATAAAGCTAGATACTTTGCCATCGTTGACCACAAATCCTGGTCACGGCACCAGAAATGTAGCGTGTCGGCACTCTATAAAGATGACGCTACTTTACATAATTGTTGACTTAACCTCTGATGTGGCCAGTTGTGATCGTATAGTGGTTTTGCTGTAGTCTACTCAAAAAAAGGTAAACCTTATTGGCGTGACTGTTTTACTAAATAATCTTTTAAGGAAATCAACTTTACATACTGAAAGTTTTAGATTTCAATCATAAGTCTGAAAACAACAGCCTGACGCTCCCGGAAGAGAACAGCTAAACCCAAAACTGTATGAATTTAAACAGTTTCAAAATACCAAAACAAGCCACGACATCTTATTTACAACATTCTCGTGAACGCACGGGCACTGCCCTGAGTGACTAAAGCACTGAAAAAAGGTTCTATGTATACATGGCTGATCCGCCACCTCGCTCCCATACAGCCCACCAACCATTCCAGACCGCCATCCTCGTCCGCGCCCGAAAACCAAGTACCCAAAAATGGCCGACCCTGCGAAGCTTGCTCTCTCCGTGCAGCGCCTCTAGCGGCCAGCCAGTGCACCAAGGTAAAAACGTAACGGAAAATTAATACTATATTAAATATAATAACAAACTATAAACTTTTATACTTTTAAACAACTAGAAAAGTAAAAATATTCTTCTGAAAACCATAATTACATAATAATTTACAACATAATTTAAAATAAATTTGAACCACGTGTCCTTTCATTGGCCCAAGCCAGCCCGCGCAAACATATTACAGTCTCTCTCGCACACTCAACGAGCGGCGGCGCACGTGCACTTTGTAAAAAGTAAAAGTATTAGAAAAACAGTTCAAAATCGAAATATAGCGATTCTAGGAACTGGGTAGGCACACCTGTGCCATCAAACTACACTAGCCAACAATATACACAGCCCTGAGTTACAATATAATAACAGTTAAGCTGCAAATGATATTAAATTTAAATTAAAACACAAAGTTGCCTCAGCCTATACAAACCAAATTAAATACATATAAAATTTAACAATTTCAAAACTGATACAGATAAATAGCCAAACAACTGTCAACAATACCTCAAAGTAATTATATAGATAATGGCAAATTCAATAAGTCAAACATAAGGAAATAATAAAATAAAAACAATACATAAAATAATAAAGGCCTAAGTGGTGGGTGGACCGCCTCACAACAGGACAAAATACAGGCCCGTAGCCAGGTGGGGGCCAAGTCGGGCTACGCCCGACCTGGGTTAATTTTTGCGCGACCTATCATAGTAAGATAGACCTATACACTTCTGCAGAAATAGCTGATACACAGGCAAACTAACCCCTCCTGGGCAATGGTTCGCCCGATCTGAAATAATTTTCTAGCTACGGGCCTGGCACAATATAGGGGTGTGTCCTTGTCCGTCTGCAAGCCAACGCCACCTGGGACACATCACCTTCAAGATGCACCACGACGTCCACCTACGAAGTGCCGTTCTAGCACATCAACCTCGACAATATTAAAGGTGGCACTGTTGTAACTAATTATGTGGCTCATAAATAATCTTTTAAACAAAACTCTTTTACTTAAATATCTATTCAAGCCTCCCTCTGGGGATAATCTTCTTGAATGTAAATGTAATTGTATAAATGTATTATAAACTAATATATAATTCCTAAAACCAAATTGTGCGCATTTCAATATTATTTATAACAGGAACAAGTCTTGTACTTTACGCGAACAACCTCAAATAAATAATTTTATTCGTAAATCGTAACAAGTTGCAGTATATTCAGTGTAGGTCTAATGCGGATGAGAACTTTTCTTTTCAATAATAAAGCATGCCGTACTTTGAGCATTGCATTTTGAAATAAACATTAAATGTTCGTGTCAAATCGGAAAAATTACAACAAAGAGTGTGTTAATTTTACAATATTGGATTAACGCGTGTAAGCGTGTTTATTGTGCAAGGAAATTATTTTCATTGCGTTTGTGTAAAGCAAATGTCACAGAATAACTCAAACAATTTGAAATATATTCCCTTACTTTGATTCTGAACATATTATGAGGCACATTCAATTCAATTTCATAATTCTGATTTTACATCTGAAAATTTGATCAGTCCAAATTCATTTAAACAGTTATGTTTGGTCTTTCATTGCTATCGACTGCATTTTTTAATACAGATATTTTTTTGTAACAGTGAAGTAAGGATGAATTATCAAAGCACATTACTAGAGAAGAATGTGAGATTTTTTTTTTGTCAGCGCTTAACATTGAGGTCTTTAGTGCTAGTGAGGGATGACATGTCACTAGAGTAGAACATTACTACAGTGAGCACACACACTTTTGGTAACTAATAAACAAGCAATATTTAATGTACAATCTGCAGCTGGTTGTTTATTTCCACATAGCTTCGGTACTCTGACATTTAATTTCTGGCTACGATTGACATATACACGTATTGTTATATTGGTATAGCAAAATATTGCCTTGATATAAAAAATTTATTTCTTGAATAAAGAGCCTTACAACAAACCATACGCTAATAACTACTAATCCGTGTCGGTAACACAATTACCTATTTCGTCCATAATGTACTCCATATTTACAAGTTACGAAGTGCCACAAAAATGTGACAACTATATAAATTACAAAATTTACGAAAACTCTACAAAACACATCTGCGTAAATTGAACACACGCTGCAATAAACAAATGAAATTGTTTCCTTTCTTTCTGTACATTTAAATACATAAATTTGCCAAGATTGGTGACGTAAAAATATTCTTACTATTCCAGCACATCATTACACAACATTTAAGAGGTATATAAGAAAGAACTGTTCGCACTAAACCACTATAAGACTGCTTAGCAAAATTGAGTCCACAAGAGTTATTTGAAACTTAACGCAACTAAACTGACAGTCCATTACTAAGAAAACTTTAATCATTCTAGAAGATTTGTATCAATGAAAACGGTAGACAAAAATCTTGTATGCACGCATGATGTTTCACTGTCTCGAGTTTCATTTCAAGAGGATGAAGCTTGGTATAATAATTTTGTAGTTACATTTTCTCCACTTATAACAATGTGTGGGTTTGTGCAATTTAGCCGTACAGTGTGCGCATCGGGTTAAGAACGACAACACTTTTTATTTTGTGAAGTTCTAATAACGTTATTACTATATGTATATATAGTTCTCACTTTTGTTAGGCCTAGTATTTTTCTTTAGTATATACTTTTCTTTAAATATATTTGGATCAGTTGCCATTGTTACATAGAAGAGCAGTAGGCCTATTGCTAGTCAAAATATTATTTTTACAGGCCGTGTTGACTTCAAACATTTGTTTCTATGAGCCAATGTAATCATACTGTGCATTATAATATCTTCTCTTAGAGAATAGCAACAGCTCATCAATTTTACACAACTTATATATTTAACTTACGTATAAATAACAGTACTGATAAAATAGTCGTGTGATATAGAAATTTCCATGTATTTATTGGTACATAAAATTATCGTACTTTTTAACATTTTAACTATCTTAGGCAAATATTAACGAATTTTTAAGAAATAAAAAAATAGTTACTTGAAAAATTGAAACAAATTAATACCTTTATTTAGATTAACCATGCACTCTAACCACTTTGCTACAAATACTTGCAGGCTATACTAAGGTTAATTCTATTACAGGTTAGGAAGCTGAAGGTTTTTCTTATGGACGAGTTTGGCAAGGGACGAGCCCTGCCACCAGTTGCACTCTTTTATCTCTAATGGGGCTAGAAAATGTGAGGCAATATTAAACTTACATTTATCTAGGGCACGTAAAATTAAAAATCTTTAAGTTTAATTTTTCTGATAGTTCATGATTACTTATTTTTCCTTTTAAATTTTATTTCCAAAGTTATCTTCTCGCGTTTTTAAACTATTCAAACATTTGAAATTATTCAAACCATTCTTTGATTGGTCAGTGTAGTAGTCCCTTACCGATTCCAGCGAACCTAGCGGACGAATTTGTCCACTGCCAAACTAACAACATTGAGCTATTTTCCTAACCAGTAGTGGAATACACCTTAGCTATACTTAGCTTGTAAATAAATAAAATTATCATAAGCATATTTCTTGAAATGTGACTTTGGTTTCCACTTCGCAAAATATAATTCATATATGATACATTCATATTTATTTCAATCGTTACAGTTTTTCTGTGAAGGTGATAGTCGCAGAATGAAAAAAGAAGTATAAATAATCTATCATATGTATGTATCTTTAATTCAAATATAACTTCCCCTGTGTTCATAATGATCAGCGCAACATATAACACATGAGAAATAATTGTACAACTATTGTAAAAAAGTATTAAGCATAACGCCCTAATTTACAGAATAGAACAGCTACGTGAAATCTCAGTATAAAGTACTTCAGTATTAAGTACTTTTCATTATAAAGTACATAATTCAAAACACCTAGAAAGAGTTTTTAATTTAGTAACTGTTCAGTTTAAAGTATTTTCAATATAAAGTACACAATTTTTAGTTCCCTTCAAGTACTTTGTAACGAGATTTCACTGTATTCCACTTTCCACCATCGCAGAACTATAGCTATTCTTTTCCCCCAGAATTGCAACGATGACCTGTCTTACACTGTTACATGCAAATGTGTTCGGAATAATAGGTTATGGCCAATAAACGATATATATGTGTAACCACAGACCATTTATTTTTCAATGATGAACTCATTTAACTTTTTTTACCCGAAACACATGTAAAGTATAGCCTAGTAGTAGTAGCAGCATTTATTCTGTTACGTTGCTGTACTGCAGAGGTAATTGAAGCCCCGAACTTGCTTGAACGACCGCCACCATAACGACATAGAAAACGCATTTCCTTCACATGACACTTTCTGCCTGACGATCGAAAAAAAAAATTTGATATCACCATGTATCAATGACTTTGTATTTGAATTTATTTACAATGGGAGTGAATGCAAATATGTAGAATTGTAAACATACACCACTACAGGGCAATTTCGTTCCTGAAATCCACAAGTGAAATAATCGAAGAAAACGCCTTTCCTTCACATGACACATTCTGCCAGACGATCGAAAAAAAATTTGATATCACCATGTATCGATGACTTTGTATTTGAATTTATTTACAATGGGAGTGAATGCAAATATGTAGAATTGTAAACATACACCACTACAGGGCAATTTCGTTCCTGAAATCCACAAGTGAAATAATGGAAGAAAACGCCTTTCCTTCACATGACACTTTCTGCCAGACGATCGAAAAAAAAATTTGATATCACCATGTATCAATGAGTTTGTATTTGAATTTATTTACAATGGGAGTGAATGCAAATAGTATGTAGAATTGTATACATACACCACTACAGGGCAATTTCGTTCCTGAAATCCACAAGTGAAATAATGGAGAACAAGCAATTGTGGTGTCCTCAGTTTTTCATATTGCTTTTCATGTGCTCATTCAATTCGGATATATAGTTTTGTTGTTGCCTTTTTTCATTTTTTAATTGACATAATTCCTTATGGATTTTTTTTGTTCATATGTGGCAGACTAGCCTTGGTTTTTTTATTTCTTTTATTGTCTTCCTCTATCTCGCGGATTTCTGGAACGAAATTTCACTACAATGGCGTATGTCCGCAATTATATACAATTTCGTCTCGATGTCTAACGACAAACTCAAAATAATAACCCAGGTATTGAGATGAGTTTGTTCCCGCGACATGTACAAATACGTGCTTAAAAGCTCCTACAAGTGCATAGGCATTTTGAAACTGAAATACAAAAGGCTGTCATTATGCCCCAGAGGGGCTTCCCGAGACATGACATTGGCTCATCCTCCAAGTGAATCTTAATTTTTTGGTTCTTTAATTATTGCTAAACTTGAGACCAACAATGTACTGTTTACCTCACAAGGAATTGCCGGGCATTAATGATTGATTCTAGAATTTGTAATTTACAGAAACCAATTTGGAATGAAAAATTTCACATAGTGAGATACACCTATACGATAAACTTATTGAGTTCCATATCGGAGCTGATGTTCATTTCCAAAAACGTATTACTCTCCCATTCACTCAACATCAGAATAAGTTAATATTCACAAATGTACTAAGTAATTCTGTTTTTTCAGACTGTGGAAATAACACTCAGCAAGTTAGGGAAATCACTGCTAATTTTTGTAAAATAGATCATAACATAACAGCGAAAAATTATTTTTGAAAAATTCATAAAAAAAAAATTGACACGGACAGCCCTTACAGTCCTCAAAATAATTGACTGTCATGCATGTTTAGAAACCCTGACACGAGTTAGTAGAAAAGTATCACTAAATTATGTAAAAATATTTAGTTCACTATAGATAACTAGGAACGCCCTAATCTGAAATGCAGTGAAACTATGTAAACACCTTATAAAATTCAACACGTTTCTTGGTTGAAAACTGTAATTTTTAAAAGTTAATAGTTATATAAGTTATGTGTGTAAACTTATTAGGTGAGATATCTAGCCGAGCATATTAAAAGATAAAACATTGATCACAAATTCAATAAACAATACTGTATTACTGGTACAGCACATAACAGTTATGCTGGGGGAAATACTAGAAACTAGGTCCACTAAGCGAACTCTTGTTCCTTTTGATACTCGCTGCTATAAACTACAGTGTTAAATTTACAATTTCATGTGAAGAAAATATTTAATAGTAGCATGTGTTGCAATATAATCTTTAATTAACCCATAATTTCCGTTTTGCACAACCGTGTTTAAATGTTGAACAATCTTCACTTAATATTACATTTGTATATTGTTCGTACACTGCAAACCAAATTAGCTATTTCTCACATAATTATTAGAGCTATTAGTTGTAACACAATTATATTTATATAATTTTATAACAACTATTTGTAAGGTTTAATCATCATATCGGAGTAGTAGGTACTTCTTAATTCGGAGCCCAGAATAGTCTGTACCTTTCGTCCTGCCCCCTTTTATGTTCACTCGTTTTCATTTTCGTCGCTTGGTAATGATGTCAAAAGGATAATGTTCTGGGTGCGGTCGTTAATGAAGAATGAACAGTAAAATACATACTTCCTAACGTATTTGATATTTGTCATTGTTATTTTTTTATTGTGTTACTTAAAAAAATGCCAACTGTCTCAGCGGTGTCTTGTCATTGTAAATATTTTATTATAATTCCCAAAATTGACATCACTAAGTATACGCACACTTTTGAAGTTGAAATTCCCAGCACTAAATTTATACATATATAATGAGATGGAACATTATGGAAGGTCTATCGTGACTGAACATTAATGTTTTATGAATGAGCGCGCATTTTAATTTTCCAACACCATAGCATGTCAACTAAATGTAGCAAATTTAGTGGATTGTTTTCTATTGCACAAAATAAGATTGATTATTAATTGTACATAATAAATATGGATATTTCTCAGTTATCAGTTATGCCTAAATTGTATCCGTCGCCGAGACATTGCTATGTCGAAAAAAGTTGAATATAACACGCGCTAGTTTTCAATATCACTGGTAACTACACCAACTGTATCCACAACACCACATCTAACAAAAAAAAAAACCACGAAATCCACTATACCGCATCTACCAAAAAAACCGCGCGAAAATTCAAGTATCAAGCGAGCCACTGTACCTCACAAGACCCCGCGCTTTGTTACATCGAACTCCGTGAGGAGCGCCACCTTACAGGTAGCTTATCGCGGTATCTCGACGTCTCTCGGCGGATCCTCGCCACGTCGTCGACGGGGATTTGCACGTGTTACTTCAGTCACCAACCACAAAGAGTAGACTGCTTGCATTGCTATAAACTTGGTGTCTGTGTAATCAGGAAGAATAGCGCTATTGTTTTAAACCGTTATATTTGACATTCACCTAACGGTTTCAGTTTTTTAGACAATCCAAGTTGCTGCTAATTTTCGATATAAAATTTGCAGAAAGAATTTTTTTTTTCTCTCGAGGATGCCTGCTTGCAGATTCACAAAATTTTTTTATCATATTAGAAGCGTTTTTTAAGGTGATTAAAAAAATCTTCGTTCATAAATGACGAATACTTTTTCTGTTTTGCTAGCCATAAATTCATAACGGTAAAGTATATAAAAAAGTAATAAAAATCTATTTTAATATATTGGTTCTAGTTTAAAATCATTATATTACACATGATTTAAGTACAGAAGTTGCTGAATATGGAATTTAACAATTTTTTTTTTCTTTCTTGAACAGCCTTAATGACTAATATTCTTATGTAAAGTGATCACTTTCAAGAAGAGTGGTATTACAGGAATTATCATGATAACAATGAATTGCCTCATAGGTTTGGATTACAGTTAAACTGATAGCTAAATATTGTTTTTTAGTGAAACTGCTATGTTGTTAATATGCACTCTAATTTTTAGCACAACTTGGCCAAAAAAAAAAAGGTTTTTTTTTTTTTTGTGGTTACGTGTGACAACGCTATAAATGTTTAGTGCATCCCATGTGTTAGAATGACCACCAATTTATTGCAAAACTTAAAGTGTACAGCCACAGTATTTCATGCTGGAAATGCACTCGGATCTACAGTAAAGCGGCCATGTGATACTTGGAAACAGCACAACATGCTGCGTTGTATCGTAGTGGGTGAGAGACAAAAGGGAGGAGTGTGAACTTGCACTCTCCTTTCTATTCCTTTTTCAGAACTAGTCAAAATACCTTGTTTCACAAGAAAATAGCGTTACTTACCCAGCCAGTATGAACATGCATGTTTGCTGCAGCATGTAAAAGTTTGAAGTACATGCTGTAAAAACTGCTAAATTGAACAGCAATGCAAATATATTCCTATCTTGTACGTCCCTCGTGCTTTGTTCTGTTTTGCTATGAAAATGTGCAAGTCTTGAATACGTGGTCACTGTATTCCCATACGTTTATTTTATTTATTATTTTTTATTTTTTTATATCAAAAGTGATGTAAGTCAAAATAAGTTGCATGCTGAATTGTTGAAAATATACAGAGTTTTTAAGTTCATAAGAGTATGATTTGTTCCTGACAAATTTGTTTAACAAAAACTGGGGGCTGTTGTGACATTTTTTTATAAGGTCAGAAAAAGTGAGTATACTAAAACCTCTTTGTTACGACCCCTCGCAGTTCCCGAGAATAGGGTCATAATACAGGGGTGGTCGTTATTAACACAGTAAAATCCCTATTTCGACCACCACAATTCCTGAGAACATGGTTGTTGTAGTAAGGTGGTCGTAATAAGCTGGGATTGTTATAAATATGGCTACATATTGTACATTTTAAGTTGAATGCAAATATTTACAATTACAGCAGAAGCTGTTAATTATTGCATCATTTCTTACCTTGAATTTTGTTTGCTGTAAAACCTGTGATTAAGTACACAAGTAGATCAGTACACATCATGTTTGTTTTATTTTAACATTTTGATATGGTTTTCCTCAAAATAAAAATGAAACGTCTGATTTTTCATTATTAATTTAGTGTACTGAATATGAAGAACAAAACACATACAGTTAACTATCCCACATTTTTTATTAACCTTTTTTGTATAGTCTGTTAATGTTTGACGGTGGTGTGTTAAATGTGACACACATTTCAGCAGGTGGGTAGCACCTGGACGAATTCGGGCAGCTTGAACATTGACATAGACAACTTGAGTATCTCCGGTGTGCGTAACGCCAGCAAGGGTGGCAACGCTAAATCTATGAACCAACTCGCTGTGAGCAGTCCCACATCGCCGACTCATTTTCAGCCAGCAGGTACGTCATTGCTTCTTCGACTCATAGTACATTAGTTTTAACTGTGACGAAGAAACTCATGCAAGCATTAAATTTTTGTTTAAAAAAAATACAGGTACACAGCAGAAAACTGTGATGTTGTGGAAGGCGGACATCTCTTTTATAGGTTATTTTCAATGTTGTGACTTATATTTTCTTAGTGGATGTGCCCTGATAAAAAAAAAGTATTGTAATTGTTGTAGTGTTTAATTTTCGTACTTATATCAGATTGCATAACCCCAAATCAACAAATAAACTAGAAATGGAATGCAAGAGGCATGAAATGTACACAAATTGTATGAATTGTATTTAAATTTATGTACATTTTTACTCAGCAGTGTGTGTTAAAGTACAATTGGTATGAAAAATGAGTAGCTGGCTTATTGTTTATCGGCACCTGCATATACCACCGTTATTTAAGGCATTGACAATGTAATTTTTGGTACGATACCAGTATCACATTTTTTTTGCCAATATAGTTTAAATAAATGTTGGTTGAAAGCCACTTTCTGTTAGCAAACAAATGTTGACTCGTCGCAGCCCTTTTGTGTTATGGTAGATGGTCCCTGAGAGAGAGGAGAAGCTTGTGCCGGCTAAGACGGGCTGTGTCCTCGGGAATCGGGGTTCGGCCTGAGGCGTGCCCCAGTGAGTGAGCTGGGGGAGCCACGCTCGGGTCGTACAGAAGGGGGCGGAGTACCTCACTTAATTGGGTCAGGTATAAAAATCACTCACCTGATGTCTTAAAACAGTTCCCGTCACAGACGTTGTTTGCGCTTGCTCAGAGGCTTGGGTTCTTGACGCGCCTCCGATTTGAGCTGCTGTATTAGTTTGTCCGCCGGATGTGTGCACTGGGTCGGAGACTTGATGGGGCTGAGCAGTGTCGGTGGCTTGCGGGCCATGTGGCGGAAAATCCGGCTGAGTGAATGTCTGTTGTGTTTATGGGTACGCCGTCTTTTAGCAGGTGGGATTGTTTCGTGATGGATGGGGCGCGTGAGTGCGCGGTGTTGCTCCCTGCAGAATTCCTCAAATGAGATCTGAGGACCCGGAACTTTCTGGGGTGAAGGTATTAAGCACTGGTTAATTACTGGGGTCGCGGCTTGATGTCTCCTTTCGCAGGCGGCTCTTTCTCTGGGCTCTTGCAGAGCACTAATCTCGTCATCACTGATATGTAGTTCTAGCACTTCATGGATGTTATTCATTTAGGCAGCAATAAAAGAGGATATGTCTCGGAAAAACGTGGTATATTGCATCAAAGTTACACTCGAATATACACGCACTTATACACAAGTCTTAGATCACAATTTATACAAAAGAACTGAATTACACTGGAAAAACCTTGAATTTAATTAACATTGGTCCATTACGCTTGGATGCTGCTAGATTGACTCACAAATTTTTACAACTGCGCGCCCCGATCCACGTGGTTACTTTCACTAGATCACAGATACCAATAGTTACTTCCGGCGGTAGCGCACCGTGTGGTGGCTAGTGCATGGCTGTAGGGAGATATGCGTGGCAGCGCCACCTTCGTCCTTTCCCTCGACACTTCCCTAACAGTGTATAAGTAAGAGGGTGAAGAAGAAGTCGACTTCGGAAGGGGGGGGGGGGTCGAGGGTTTCCCTTTACAAGAAATCGCCCCGAAAGGAAGGTGAGGGACTCCCTTGAGCAAGAAGTCGACCTCGATAGGGGGTTGAAGGTTTCCCTTTTCAAGAAATCGCCCCTAAAGGAAGGTGAGGGACTCCCTTGAGCAAGAAGTCGACCTCGGTAGGGGGTTGACGGTTTCCCTTTACAAGAAATCGCCCCGAAAGAAAGCTGAGGGACTCCCTTGAGCAAGAAGTTGACCTCGGTAGGGGTTTGAAGGTTTCCATTTACAAGAAATTGCCCCGAAAGGAAGGTGAGGGACTCCCTTGAGCAAGAAGTCGACCTCGGTAGGGGGTTGAGGGTTTCCCTTTTCAAGAAATCGCCTCTAGGTTGGGTGAGGGACTCCCTTCGCAAGAAGTCGACTTCGGTGGTAGAGTGGAGGGCTCCCTTTGCAAGAAGCCAGCTCCGGGGATGCGGGGGGGGCTCCCTTTGCAAGAAGCCAGCCCCTAAGGTGGGAAGGTGTAGAGTGTGTGTAGTGTGCCGAGAGTCGGGAGCCCAGGGAACTGCCAGTGAACTCTGAAGAAACTAGGGCCAGCGCGCCCCTTATATACCCGGAGTTAGGGGGTCTGGGTGGGAAAAAGTCCTGTTAAGTGGGTGGTAAGATGGCGGAGGCAGAAGAGTGACTGTCTACTGTTGCAGGGTTGCCATCCTAACACCCATGCATTTCTTACAAACAAAACACATGATCGGGAAGTATGGCGCTTACCTTCGCTTCAGGTCTAAGATGCCGTAAAATTAGAAATAATATTACATTTACACTTTTACATAAGAACACACTTCAATTACTTACAGAGAATTATTTATGTATGTAAAATGTGTCTGTTATTATTTACAGTCTCTTTGCCATATATTCAAGTCTTTTCTTTGGCAACTGTGGCTATTATTTACAAAACACGTGGCACATTATTATAACTTTACTTTTCCCGTCTCGGGATATTATCAGGACATCATGGTATGTAAAATAACATTGCAAAACCCTTCTTATATCTATAAAATTGGCATCGGAAATTACGGTAAACACATGTGAGACCTGAGGTGAACAAGTGAGGCCTAACCTCAAAAGGGACAAGCTCGGGGGCGAGCGTCTAAGCAAATATTAATAGCATTGGGGCGTCAATGTCATCATGAAAATTATTAATAAAATTGTTAAATTTTTACGTACAGCACAAGTATTAGTGGTAGTTGTGTGTAACACTTAAAACTATTATCAACGGTACTTAGTAAAAATATTTCACTTTAACACCCTCTACGTAAAAAAATAAATTACAAACTTGCAATGTTAATATTCACAGATGAAAAGTGCAACAATGTACACAAAGTGAACGTATTTCAGTCATACATGTTAGAATATACAGCAGACCGCAAAATAAACCGAGCAAACTAGTGGAAAGTCACTGCAAATTTTAGTTTATAGTGTCATAATAGGTATGTGTTACTGTTATAGGTGCTTTGGATAAAGTGGGCACTCAAACAAGCTGTGATTAATTTCTATTTTCCGCCAATTTATATCTTTCCATTGTATGTAAACATAAACGTTGCCACGTGGTTTTATTTATGCAGGTTTGTACAATATTTACAACTACATCAAACTGCTCCGATAAATGTTATGTACAATATATACTCATTAAATGCACGGGTGCTGAATATAGTACTCAATAGTAATATTAGTTATAAATACTTGCGAGTTAACATCTTATAACGCTGGTTTCTGTGCACCAATTCGTAATTGATACAACACTCACTACTGCAGTTACGAATCTCGTAAATGTTTGCATAGTATATTCGAAACTCAAAACCTCCACTAAAAAAACACATGACACACGCAATTCAAGAATTCAATTTCTGTTCAGCGTATTGCAGACCTTTCAACCCTCCCAATTTTTGCTGGAGTCTCCGGATTTTGTAGGTTGTCTCCCACCCTCCATATTTTTTTTACATAAATCTCCGGACTTGTGATTTTCATGGTATTGTATTTCATATTTTTCAAAGTCAAATGATAAAAATAATCAATTATCGCAGGTAAATTTGGGGCGGACGTGACTCATAATACAATTGATTATTGCAGCGTAAGTCGTGACTGGAGGAATCAAAATATTTGTTCCGGTCAGGCAGCCATTTTTGTTTTGTATCGATTCATGTTGTTATTCACTAATGCCTCAAGCGATTTGGAAGTTAAATGTGTAATTTGTAATGTTAAAATGTTGAGAAAGTATGAAACTGATTATAGAAATGCATTTTCGGATGAGTATTCGTGCATAAAAGAGTCTCGAAAAGGTGCTACTTATGATTTCTGTTACTGTACTTGTATGGGTGTGATTTTTCTGTGGCACATGGCGGTAAACGTAATGTCGTCACACATGTGCAAACAAAAAAAACATAAAGAAAGCGCAGTATGTGTTAAAAGTAATCGTAAGTTAAATTTTTGTGTTAAAGAACATGACAGTGAAAGTGTTACACATGCGGAGTGTACCTTTACTTATTTTATAAATAAACATAACCTCCCATTCAACTGTGCCAACCATGCCAGGGCATCTCTTGAATTGTAAGAAATTTAGTTTTTAGTAATATTTTTTAGATAGAAATGACTTAGATTTAACTTTTTTAGCTTGTGCTAGAATTCAGTCACTATTACATTAGAGCCCCGATTTAACGAACTCGGGAATAACGAAAACAGCAATTTAACAAAAGGATTTTTGGAACCGTAAAAAAATAACCAAAAATGTGTGAAATAACTAAGTAACTTAGATAAAATAAAGTATAAATTGTAGTGTAAGTCTATTAAAAATACATCTACTGGCCGCAGTATATTCTTTTTTCTCCGTAGGTAGCCTTAAACCATCTATCGAGAAAAAAAATTGTTAAAATTCGTTGAAAACTTTGGCTGCTTGAGTTTGAGCTGAGCGTGCGACGATGTGTTGCCGTGTTGCATAACAAGCGTGTGCCTAGATTCTCATCCTGGCAGCTGACGAATGAACGAGTGTCTAGGTACCCAGTTCGCACAGCGTGGCAGCAGACAGCCTGGGTACTAATTCACAGATAGTGCATTGCGTCTCCATCAGAATGCGCTACCGTGCAGTGTGCTGTACTGATTAATTCTTTTACAGACAGAATGCAGTGGTGTACAGCATGGCGTGTTTATTTTCTGTCACATCCTGTGATAAAATCAGTGATTTTATAAAAAAACCTTATTAAATTATTTATGCAGATTTCTGCAACAAATTTACTAACGTAAATAACATTTTTCGCCGATGCTAAAAAACACTTAAGAGTGCCAAATATTTTTGTGAGCAGTAACCAGTTTGTTGCACAAGCATGGTGGCCTGTAAGTTTCAATGGCTGCCGCTGCGCGCACTTATTTGTTATTTTATCGTTATCGCGCAAACTTTTACTTCAGTTTAAATTTTTTTCTTCAATATTTTTGATGGAAATTTACTAAATTTTCTTAGAGGAGCGGGAGGAAGATTGAAAGAAAGACGACTCTGCTGTGTTCATCACATCTCAAGTATTGATGACGCGTGCTGGCAGCCTACCTCATCAAGCACACGCTCGACAAGTATTCCACTAGAAGTTTTTAAAAGTTTTTTCGTCGAATTTTTTTTTCTTTTACGGCCGCGGCTTACCTATTGATGGTAACTTTAGTATGTTATTAAAGTCGGCTATCAGACATTTTAAAAATTACTGTCATTTCCGTCGAAACATGCCCGAGGAGTTTACTTTTTTTGGGGGGGGAGGGGGGAAATGGCTAAAAATATAAAGTCTGATTTAACAGAACATCGATTTAGAATAAACATTTTCGGGTCCTGAGGCATTTCGTTAAATTGGGGTTCTACTGTATAGAGTTATAATGATTCTTGTGCTGTGTATAACATCGTAAATATCCAAATTGGACAGTTACAACTTTCTGGCTTGGGGTGTGGTTAATAATCCTCCTGATTTTTAATTCCTGGAAGTTGGAAGGTCTGGTATTGCCATGAACGATGACAATGTTCTTAACAGTGTACCGTCTAACGGCACACTATACAAATGGGTCGGAATCCCGAAGGGTCACACGAATGGGTACATGAGTGGCAAATTCTGTTACAAAAATCACAATTTATTAAGTGCGAATGAGTACAACAAGCGCACGAGCGCAACGACAGCATTACAAAGCAGGTACATACATCATGACGTCGCGGAAGGCGATTCTTAAGCAGGGCTAAATCATATCGCGGAAGGCGATTCTTAAGCAGGGCTAAATCATAATACATTTAACGGGCGGTCCCCCATCGACACACCGTCGGTCAACGCGGTCGAAGAACGGAATTAAACACAAAAGAGTAGACACGCGATTTACTGCACTAGTAGCCAAAGCTCCCAGTACACACGACTCACAATAAACAAAATCAAAACGCAAACTAAAAACTTACCGTAAGCATCGTAACCGGCGGAGTGTCGATGAAGGAGCGGCCCGAACTAGCCCAGTCGAAGGCGGCGGTGAGACTGCCGGGAGGAGGCTGGCTCGAGAGGCGGAAGGCCGGCCGAGCGTCACAAGTAGGGAAAGGGATAGAGGAGGGGAAGAAGGGAGGGAGCACGAAGACAGCCGACGGGACCCGAAAGTGTCCGAAGTAGCCGAGAACGATGACGACAGTTCACAGCTTTCACTGGCGGCCACACACACAAGCACATAAGTTCCAGAATATATGACTGGGCGAAGTAACATAATAGATTCCTTTGCCAAGGTACCCAATTACGGGATAAGTTCTTGACATGACCGAATCCTCAGTTCAACAGAAACAAAAAATAATGTATTTACTTGTGTGAAACAGAAAAAAATTGCTCTGGCTGGAGATAGTAAAACATAACAATTTACAGATTACCATTGACTTTACATTATTTAGCGATGATATTCATAAACAGTAATTTGTAATACTTTTGATACTTATATTTATTACACAACGAACAAACACTTTCATTCACTCAACTCTCTTCCAAGCAAATTGGAAAAAACCTGACACTGATGCCACCTGTTGGTGGAATTTTGAACTGCATCTGTGGCGCGGAGTGCTGGCGGCAATGTGCCAACGACAGTTGATGTCAGCGACCTGGTTACATCACTTTGTGTTGACGCTAATTAAATCAAATTATAGTCAGTAGGTATGTCGATAAGATCATAAATAAATATTTTAAAAATATATTAAACACAGAGCAGTTAATTTCATTTGATGTTCTTTCACTAATGTTGTATTCAAATAGGAAAATACATGGAACTACATGCTGTGATTTGCTACCAACCATACAAGCAATATGGTAACTGTTGTAATGGTTAATTAATAATTAAATATAGTAACAGTTAGTGATTTTTTTTTCAAATGTTAAATCTTGTGTGCTCACTTTATCCTGAATGATTTAATAATATTATGTGTAACCCTTTTAGCTGTCAAAACCTATTATTTTTAAATTGGCATAGTCTTTTATTTGTGGTAATTTGGTGTTGAGATGTATTTCTGGAGCAGTGTGTTTAAAAAATTACTTATTATGTAATCCAGTTTAAGTTCTGAATTTTTTTGCTAAATTACATAAAAACCAACATTTTGAGTAGGACAGAGTTAACCCACAAGTTCAAAGTAAGTACGTATTGTATCTGGTACTTTTAAATATGCACAAGTACAGCAGTAAAATTAAAGTTGGGTGTGTTTCAGGGTTTTCTCAGATGCACCCGCCAGCTGTGAACAACATGAATTACTTCCCTACCTTCAAGTGAAGGTAGCTTCTCCCAGTTTTAGGAAGCCACGAACTTGGGCTGGCGGTTGTGCCCAGACCGGCTAGAGTGCTGGCCGTATCAGCAGCAATATTGTTCACACATCCTTGTGCACACACTGTGTGCTCTTTCTTTGCTCATTTAGGGGGAGGAATGGGGTTTGAACACTGGTGCAATTTTTATTTTATGTACGTTTTGTATCTTCGTCTGCTTTCCAATGTCACCAACGTTGTTTTCCTTCCATTTGTTTTAAATAAAATTCATTATTTATGAATGTTATGAAGATGAATATAGTTTATATATATTTAAAAAATGTTTTGAAATCCTATGTGACCAAAGTCTTTTGGGACTTGTGCAGATTCTTTGGTTGCTGGAATATGATTTCATTCCATTTTTTGCTCTGTGTGATTTTTATACAGTATTTTTGTTCCTACTGAATGGATATTATTTCATTTACTGAGGAGGTGTGTGCATTGTCGTGGTTCATTCCTAGATTGTAAGCAATAGTACGTAACTATGTGTTACGTGTTATCATTATTGCAGGATTTTATTTATTGAAAAGCATTTGTAAGAAGGGACCTTACATGCTATCATTGTAAATATTTGAACATGCAGTGCAGGGGACTGATATGGAATCATTTGTCAATATTTTTTTTAGGTGCTGGGTTCCATTAGTTATTTTGTACAGGTTTTTGACTTTAACAGAGCACAATAAAAAGGGTGTTGAAGAGAAACATGTTGTATTTTTATGTTAGCGCCATACATTATTTCATTTTTTTATATGTTATGTTAAATGTATATCATTAAAATGAAATATTCTTATTTTGATTATTGTTGCATCCAGACATCAAAGAATAAAATATATTTCTGTATATTCTGTTCCATTGCTTGCAATACCTTTCTGAATCGAACCGTCCACCAGTCTCCAAGCCAGTTAATACGCACTGTGTTTTTCAAAGTCAAGCTAATGTATTTTCCCGAAAAATTAACATATTGGTCTCTTCTCACATTCGTTTCTTTTCCCATTAGCATGCTATTAGCAGATTGTCAGTTTGTTTGGTTTTTAAAAATAAGAAAGTTTTCTAATGTGTGAATGTACTGCTAGTTCTTCAGTAATATCTGGTAATGTTCAAAAATATAGTGGCATGAATGGAAATTTGTTTTCCCATGAAATTAAATTTCGTACTGTAAATTTTATTTAAAAAAAACAGGGCACTCGTTTTTATTTGTGATGAAAAACGCAATTGCTTGAAACATCATACAACTCCACAGCTTACAGTTTAGCTTTCAAACAATTTTAAGGTTACCAAAATTTTTTGCACCTTCACATAAGACGAGTAGCAATTTTTGAAGGCCAAAATATGTGAAAATAGTTGTCTTATATGCTGGCAAATACGGTAATTTGAATGGCATTATGGTCCCCAAAAATAACTCCATTACTGTAGTGGCAAGGTTCTTGAAATAACGTTAAGCGAAATTACATTAAGGTTTCGGTTCATCTCAGTTTTCAAAGTCTTTTTTTATTTTTATATTTGTACTAGATTTTTTTATTTTATTTTATTTATTTTAGACATAAATTGTGATAAATTTTTCCTGTTAGGAAATTTGTGCATCACATAGTTTTTGCGTAATGAGTCGAAACGTCAAAATTTGCACTTTACATACCGAACAGAAAAAATTCACAATTCACAGTGTATAACAATGTTGTAGGCTATTATTTGACATATATTAAAACAAAAAAAAATGAAATATTTTTGTATTTAATAAAAAATGCTGAATTTGAAAATAAAAATTTAATTTTTTTTAAATAATTTTTTTTTCTCTATGTGTCAAATCACAGCCTACAACATTGTTATACACTGAGAATTTTTTTCGGTTTGGTATGTCAGTTTGTTTTAGTGGTGTACTTAAAATCGTAAAGTGCAAATTTTTATATGTATTTACAACTTATTACTCAAAAACTATGAGAGATACAAAAAATTCCTAAGAGGAAGATTTAATCACAATTTATGTCTAAAATAAGAAAAAAAAATCTGATACAAATATAAAAATACAAAAAGATGTTGAAAACAGAGGTGAACCGCGCCCTTAAACAAGTTACATTTACCTACTCGTAAGACCAAGAGTTGTCTAACCATATGTATATTTTTTCTTAATGAATGCATATGACATTTTTTGTCCCCATAATTTCGAAGTGTTAATGGCAAATAAAAACCAATTTTTCTCTGTGATAATTTGTGATATATAACATGCTTATTGCTCAGAAAGTATGCACCACCATCAAAATTCACCATTAAAAATATGATAAACAAGTACTTACAGGATCGTACTTACAAGGTAGGAGAATGCAAAAACAAGATGGACGACACAATTTTTTCGAGGTCTTGACATTTTGCTGGCCAAGCCAGCTTCCTCGGGCGGCGAATTATTACTCACTGCAATATGGCGTAAGCAGTGGTTGGTCGAGACAGTGTGGTGGGAAGTTTTAATGAAAGTTATTTTATGTTGAGGCATGCAGTTTTCTAGATGTTGTAATTATACATGATTATTGTATATAAGCTTATCCAGATATATTATCAAATTCTGTTCAGATTTTACTTAATATTTCATGGATTTTTTTATTCTTACTCATCTTTCATCAATAACAGTAAAAATTTTTGCTTTAAAAGGAGTTTTTTTACTGTCAGTGTGGAAATAGGTGTACAAATCTAATTTTAGTATCTTGTGCACATGAATTTTCTTCTGTAAAAATGTAAACTATATTGTATTTTACAAAAATTGAACTCACAGCTATAAATTAGACAGCTTAGAGGTTACCCCAGGCCTGCCATTTTAACGGATTTTATCCGTTTTAACGGATATTTAAAGGTTAAAACGGACAGACGGATAATGTTAGATATTCGCGGATATTTCTAACATCTGTGTTTAGCAACAATTGACACAAAAATTAGAGACGCACATGAATGGATTAACGAGATTCCCTAATCTTTTTCATGCTTAATTTAAACCTACAAATCTTTCCCTTTATTTTTGCAGAAAAGGTCATGCTATATACAAGCAAATATACATAAATTTGTGTTTTATTTTATGCTAAAATAAATAAAAAAGAAAATTTTTAAAACCCTTCTTATGGCTGCACCCCATATTTTGTGCCAAAATTTTTGGTGAAAACATGCGGCGGTTATGTTAATAAATACGTGTATTAATTTTTATGTGCGGCGCCATGATACAAGCAAACTACGTCTCATTCGAAGCCATAATTTAACTTACCGTATTTGCCGACATATAAGACAACAATTTTTACATATTTTTGGCCCTCAAAAATTGCTACTCGTCTTATATGAGGGTGCAAAAAATTTTGGC
>PNEQ01063427.1:0-28028 GCA_003012365.1 Medauroidea extradentata
GAAGCCTAGCACTAAATACATCCACCAATCCTACCATGCTACATCAAATCCCAATCGCAAATCTAAACTGGCCAGAAGTTCTACAGCAAACCACGAAGAGAAGCTACGACGAAGATCAGAGGCGGGCCCTGCCTCTACTCCTCATCGTACTTCGGACTGGCAGCATGGGCACGACATAACTTCTTCACTCAGCTTCTACAACACGGACATCTGAAAACAAAGCAAAAAACAAAGTAGTTAGTATGTAGCTCTCTTTAAATGGCTAACGTGCATCTTACGAACCACATTACTCGAAGCTAGGTCAGCCAAAAGGACCGTGTTGGGCCCCAGAAGACGAGTCACCTCGAAAGTTCCATTGAACCGCAGCATCAACTTGCTGCCCCTCTGGTCTGCAGCAGACGGCAACACAAAGGACCGGCACAACACACTGTCTCCCACTTGAAAGTCGGCTGCCACTCACCCTGCGTTGTATTGGTGCTGCAGCCTGGTCCTGGCGTCGTATAGGTTACCCAGGACCCGCGATGACAACAGCTCTCGAGCAGTATCAGATATGGGTGCCGCCGGCGAAGGGACTCCCCACACATTCAGGAGGGGGTGCAGAAGATCCCTGCCAAACATCACACGAGCAGGTGAATACTTAGTGGCCCCGTGAATGGTCGAATTAAAACCCAAATTAGGTAGGTCTAAGTCCTCGTCCCAACGCTCTTGCTGATCGTGGTAGAGGGCTGTCAGCGAAATCTTGAGGTTACGGTTAAACCGCTCGACCCTATTCCCACATGGGAAATAGGGGCTCGAGGTGTAACGCGTGATGCCCCAACGGAAACAAATAAATGCCTGTTTGCACCACGACGAGGCTAAATTCAACACCATCATCAACTTCCTCAACACAGGGCCAACCTTATTTGCTCCACGACGAAGGCTCCCAAATCACCATGACATAACCTCACAACGTCGACGTTTCTTACTCAACACATGATTCATACCTCCATTCACACACGTTCTCCCACTACAACCACTTCCTCCTTCCATTACTCCTTTGCAGCACTCCCCTTTACATTTTACTAATTTAATCAAAACCACAATTATATTAACCAGTTTCTAACCTCAACTTCAAAACATTAACTCCCTTGACCTCTTCCCGTTACAATAATTATCTATAATTCCTTATATTCACCAAATTTTAACTCTGAAACTTATTACACAACATTTGTTTATACTGCTGCTACACCACAAGTAACTTACAGGTAAGTTAATCATTGTCAAACTTAATTTCTTAAATAATAATTATTTCCTCCACTGCCTTATTAACTTCTGCTTAATTAAGCTCTGCTTGTACACATTACACCAACTTCAATCATTGTTTACGTTAAACTTTCTCAAACCTCTGCATGATAAACCTCAGGGTTAATCAATGTCATGAAATTTCTAATTATGTACCTATACATTACCAAAGTTTTATTTAAAAAATTTAACATTTCAGTTACTTCGACCTTACCCACAAGGTGAAAAACTATATAAACAACCTTACTCAAACTTCACAAAAATCAATATTTTTCATGTACTGAAGGTACCTAATCACATCATGTTGTCAACAACCTTGTGGTGCCATACCCACATAGTAATTTTAATTAACTTGTAAAATATTTTCATTCAAATTATATACTACACACATGTTTTTGTACCCTGTCGAAAAGGTCCCTCACATCACATCATTCCTCTTGCTCCTCTGAGCACAACACAGGGTATATACTGTCAACCCTACCCTTGATCTTCACCTTTCCTCGTGTCCACTCCTGCACCCCCCATCTCTCGACTCTTCTCTGCACCCCAATACATCTCTGCACCTCTCGCTTCACTACGCAGGCTTTACCCCCCAGTTCCTCCTGGCCTGTAAACATATTACTCAGGTGCCATTCCTGCACCCCCCACTGTTCTACCTCTCTCACCTCAATAATGCCATCACACCCTCTCTCTTTCCCCCAGAATGCTCTGTCCATCTCCCATTTCTGTAGTCTCACCCCCCAGTTCCTAATAAATTTGCCTTTTCTTAGTCTACTCTCATTCTTTACACAGTCACTATCTTGAATCACCTTAACTACACACTCGTGTGACACAACATTGATTTCTTGACTAGGCCTAACCTCACCTTTACCTTCCTGCACCTGTGTCACTGTCTGTTCCTTTAAGCCTAACTCTACAACCGGTTCTAATCTATTAAACACTTCTGCACATCTCTTAATTTCCTTTTTTAGCTCTTCCTTTGCCTCCTTAACTTCTCCCTTAATTTCTCTGACCAGTTCTTTTGTTACTCCTACTATTGTCCTAGTCTGTGTTTCTATTATTGCCCTAGTCTGTACCTCTAACATTTCTTTTACTAAGTCTAATAATTTTTTTCCTGTAGATGCCATGCTTCTAAATTTTAATTCTCACAATGTCATAAAATATATAATGTTGTTAATTTAACGTGTACTCAATTACAATAATGTTTACATTACTAATTTTAATTTTACTCGGCGATTTAAGACATAATAAAAACAGAGAGAAAAAAAAATTGCTGATACGATGCACAATTTGGATCGGCTAACTTTGGCTATGGCTACCTACCCGCACTGGTAAACACAAACCTGTTGTTACTTTCTGTTTCCTTCTTATACTACTTTACCTTGCAGCTCTTCTTCTTGGGGTTCTTGTTTTTCCTTGTTGACGTGACCTGTTTCCTGTACCGCCGGCGGCGACTGATACTGCCGCTGCCCTCGAGCTGCCGCTGTCCTGGCACTGGAAGGGCTGGAGGTTGTTGCGGGTCCTAGGGCCCCCCGAGGTACTTTGATTCCCTCAGGTCCCTGTTCCTCGGCGCCAGAATGTCACGGGTCTGCTACGTCTACGTTTGTTGTCTATATATATGTTGGAAGTTACGATGTAGTTGTTCTGCGCGACAGAATGTAACAGGGCTTTGTCGTGTCTACGTCTGTTGTTTGTTTGTATAGATGTTGGAAGTTAACGATGTCCCTGTTCGGCCGCCAGAATGTAGCGGGTCTGCTTCTCTACGTCTACGTTGTTATTTATATATATATAGTTGTTAGAGGTTATGATGTTACCATGTCCCTGTTCGCGGCGATAAAATGTGACGGGGCTCCGTCTACGTCGCCGATGTAGTTGTTGTTGATTCGGGGACGTAACTCTCCTCCGTCGCTATTGCAAGTAGTCATCAGGCAAAAAACAAATGGCAAAGACATGCGAGCTGATGCAGAGGCGGTGTCTATTATATTGATGCCTGGATAGCAGTGAGGTTAGTCAGAAACGGATAAAAAAAAAAGAAGAAAAATTATATCGGCAATTTTTTATTTAACCTTTCTTTTGATGCACGTTAACGGACAAAGGCAATTAACAAAGCGAGTGCTCGCCCAGAGTTAGTTGAGGTGACTTTTCTATCTACGTATTACGACTTACCGCTTCCCTCCGTAATAGTACTTGGTCCGGCACTTTATCTACCTTAGTTCTGACTACACGGTTACCAATACCTACTTCTGGTTACATTACTATAAAATGAAAAGACAGTATGCCAAAAAAGGAGAGCTAAAACCAAAGAGACTGATCTCTTCTAACGAATCCGTCCTCTAGGCTTCACAGCCCCTCTACCACGTCTAACACGTCCTCTTCCTGCCGCCATGACGCCCCAACTAATAAAAACACTCAGCCGGCCATCTCCCGGCGACCGTCCACGAGCTCCGATGAAACACAACTAACTTTCCTGGGCGGACACCCGGACTTACTCGGCCGAGCGGCGGAGTAATACATCAGGATCCAAATTGCCTAAAAAACTGGTTAATTGACGTTTATAACCTAAAAATTGTACGTAACATAGATACTGATAAATTTACAAAGCATTTTATTTCATAATACCAGCTAAATATTCATTAGTTTATTAATTGGGGATGTGCAGCGTCATCAATCTGTCGCGGATCACCACCTTCACGGGGTTTTGCGCCCGACACTACCACCCACGTTGATCGAGAAACGCCCGGCAGAGCTCATCGCATTCCAGCACGTCCCTGTACGTGCCTCCAAGCGAGTGAACGCTGACCTGCCTGCCAGATAAATCCATCCAAGCACAGGCTAGCTCAGAGCTTATTTGAAATTTTAAAAGCCAGCACTTCTCTGTACGTGCTTCCAAGCAAGAGAACTATGACTAGCCTGCCACATAAATCCCATTCCAGGAGAAGCAAGCTAAGAGGCTCCTTGAAATAAAAAAAATACCAAACAGGGCAAAATATGAGAAAAGTTTACTTAGAAAAATTGCTTGAAATTAAATTAGCTTTAAAATGAGTCCAAACACGATATAAATCCGATAAAATTGACACGTAAAATTAAATACTTTTCTTTTGCTTTAAAGTTAAATTTTAAATAGACTTTTAATGTTAATTTCTCTATTAGCATCCCCAATTAATAGGTTGGATCCCGCCGTATACATTCTTATCCCTGGTTTAGTTGGCCTACTTAATTTGTTATAAACAACAAAGAAAAAAAATATTATATAAGACAAAAAAAAATAAATTTGCAATTACTGTATGATAAGAGGCCAAGTAAGTGCTACGTGCCAGTGCACGTCACACTAGACACCAGTGCAACTAGTGCTACAAGACATTTGCACGTGGATATGCTGTATGGAGACAAGGAATAAGTAAATGTAATACAAATAAGTGTCGTACAGCATATTGATGTTGTAAAAGCTGTAGACCGTATGCACTTATAGCATATACGTATATGTCACGATATTCTCCCTGGAAAGCAACAAGATTCAATGATGGAATAAACTTAGGAGAAAATTGAACACACTACGAATGATGTGTTAATGGTGAAGCCATCATTAACTTTTGTTGGTATGTGAACAGCCCAGAATATTTGTCAATGACTTCAAGATACCCATGTTGATTCTGTGACATGAATTACAATACATGTTGACGTAGTAAGGTAGGTGGTATGAGACTAAAAACATGTATGAGTAAGGACTGTCTGGTTTATTTTATACTAAGGGTGTTAGAAGTGCGGGCGCGAGTTCAGGTATATTAATACGTCTATCAGTCAACTAAGAATATGACGAGATGATTACGACGAACATGTTAAATGTTGGGAAGCCAAATCATCTAAGGTTCTACATGTTACAGATATTTACTATAAAAATGTCATTGTACTGAAATGGTTTGCTTTCTGAGGTTGTCTGAAGACATATATTGAAAGGAACTCATCAAGGACTTACGTACATTTCATCATAGTATGAAAGAAAATTCGGTTCGATAACCTTGAGAAGAGTTGGAAAATCACTGAGTTAAGATATAAAATGAATGGTTGGAGTGCTATTACACTAAACTGGTACCCTATTAAGACACACATTGTAGGAAAGTGAACTGGACAAAGTTTGTACTGCTGTACGACATTTATTAAATTGTATGAATAAGAGATGTTTTTGTCAGGTTATATGCGACGTAACTTTCCTATGGCCACATCTCAATTTGGAAATAAAAATAGAACCAGATACGTTTGATATTTCCTGTAACTAGTGGGACTGGTAGCAGTAAAGCAGAATTTAATCTACATCAGTGAATAAGTTATGATGAGATGTGAGCTCGTGTTGAACAACTTCGAATAGCACTGCGGTAGCTTTACCTCTGTTGGCGATATCTTTGCCGGTGATAACTACCACTACCGACATGACAATGACTATGACGGTGCATGGGACTTCCTTGTCAAAACGGCAATATATGTGACTGGGTCAACGAAGCATGGATGATGCTTCTATTATGAGGCCTTAGTTGGCATTGTAACAACATGAAGTTGATGAGTGCAGTAAATTAAGGTTTTTTGTTTCTTAATCAGGCAATATATGGACATGACTGTGATTATTTTAAAATGAAGACTGAATATTTTTTCAAGGAATGCTGTGTTTTTTGTTTTACAAGTAGTTGATTATAGGTTGAATTTACAGACATTTTTATAATTGGGGAAACAGGGTTTTTTATTTAACTTGTGAGTTTTACGAGAATAAATGTTACGATTTAAATACATTTTTTCGTGTAAAGAGTAAAGATAGAATAAAAAATATTAATATACGAAATTAAGGTAGCTGATCTGGTATGGAAGCAGGCAAGTGATATAAGATTGGATGATGGTATTTGCATGGCTGTGATATGTTGTGTCTGTACGCTAAGCAGGGAGAAAGTCACATCTGTGTATATATACTGTAGAAGAGTGTGATTATCATTTTGCACAGGCTCTGACAGGACTGTTGGAGAGTGATGGAAGAGTTTTAGGGGCAAGGGGGTATTTGTTGAGGGGTAGTGTTGGTCGGTGCGGGGGTGTAGGGGTGGTGTGTTTAGCAAAAGTAGTATGAATATGAAATTATATGTCTGTTTCTTCTATGTAGTTGTGTACACTATGATTGAAAGTAGTCGAAGAGTCTTACATATGTAACTGACCAGAAAAATTTATTATTTTTTAAACAATTGACTGATTTTATCAGAAATTGTAAGAAATGTTGCTGATTTGGTAGGAGTGTGAGTGAAGGCAACAAAGCTCTGTAGGAGATAAAGTCAGTGTAGTTATAATAAAAAAAATTCATCAAAAGTTTTTTAATAATTGACCGATTGATTTTATTGGGAATCGATTGAGTATAGCTAAGAAAGAAGTTATGTGTAAGTAGTATTCATTAACAGTATTTAAATAAAGTTTTGAAATTATTATTATTATGATATAAAAAAAATCAATTAATTTTGAAATTGAAGAACAATACGTAATCTCATTCGATGGCCGTTACTTCTCAGAGTCATCTAGCTGATGTGTGAAGACAGAGATGTCATGCTGTTTTAGTGAGAATTATAAAGTAAAGAAAAATATTAGACGAAGGATAAGAAAGATGTGGTAATGTTTGGAGAGGAGGGTGGAGGGGGTGTAATAGTTTGAACGGGTTATAACACGAGTGTCAGTGAGATGAGAAAGTAGGGGGGGGGGATTTATCACGTGTCTAACAGCCGATTAAAATACTTACTGGGTAGGGTAGGGGAGGTGAAGGGATAATAGGGAAGCGGGTATTATGACTTAATATATACATGTAATAAGTGGTGGAGGGAGTCAGTGTGTAGATGGAGCTCGTCCGGGTAAGACGTGTCGGTAGTTGTTTGAATTAAATAATTTTTATATAAAAGTTTTTATGTTAAATTGTTATAGGAAAAAATTATTTTATAAAATTTTTATTTATTAAATATGTACGGGGTTATAATGGAATGCGAAATAAAAAAAAATTCTGGAGCTTTGTAAGAAACCACAAGATGGCGGCCAGAAAGAAGACGGAGGTAGTATTTTTCGGGATTTTTCAGAATTTTTTATATTTTTTTGAAAGTTTGTAATTTTTAATGAAATGTTTGAAATTTTAAAAAAGTTGGTAATTTGACACTCAAGGTCAAGGTCACCTTTAAAGGTCAAGGTCATCCAACATGGCGGCCAGGGCCATAACCCCACAACATGGCGGGTGGTGCCTCACTGTACCTCACTCCAACTGCTGTGCCAAAGGGAACTATTATATACTACTGATAGTGATACAGAAGCTAGGTATTTTCTTTATTTCAGGACATTGAAGTTGGGTCACAGAACAAAGTGTGACATTACACAAATTTATTGTGGAATTAATACCTAATTTCTATGCTACCTAATAATTGTATGGCATAATATTTAATTCTCATGACCCATATGTTGATTTTATATGAAAGTTTAATTAGTAATCAAACTTTTGGCATTATGTGCAGGTGTGGGATGTAACATAGATAAGCTAGTTAGTTTGTGCTGTTGGTTGACCACAGAGCAAGTGATTTAGCACAAGTGTCTGCTAGTCAGTGCAGCGTCACTGTTCATGATTTGAAAATTATCGATTGTAACACATTGACTAAAGCGTGATTGGTAGGGTAGCTGGGCTCACATGGTAAACATCACTTCCTCAACTGTCCCATTCACATTGTATGTAATGGTAGCTTACAGCTTAGTGGTGGAGTTGCATTGTGATGGTAATGTAATCCCACATGTGTGATACAGAACAAAACCCTGAGACCGTGAGCGAGGATTGTCCCATTCAGTCCACATTCCTGTCCCTAGCATGTGGGCCTAAACCTGTGCCTACGGCCGGAATAGTGCCAGCATCTACTGGCATCCTGTTGGCGGCTGAACATCAGCAGTTACCGTTGCAACAACGCAGCTCTAAAGGCACCTCCACAGCCACGGTAAGTTACGGTCCGCCTCTCTGCGTACTTAGCGTAGCTATAGTGGAAATTTGGTATTACCCTCTGATCTATAGAAAAGTGAAACTGTTGCATCTGTTTTATCTTTCAGGGAGGATATATCAGATAAAAATGAATGCATATTATGAACTTGTAGGGCTTATGGTGGGTTCAAGAGGAAATCATTCCCTACAAGGCACCATATCATTTCAACAGTGCATCATATGCGTATAAAATGTTCGTCATTTCTTATCATGATATGCTTATGATGAAAAAGTTGATTGTAAACTTCGCATTCGTGTTGTACATTCTGACATAGCATCCAAGAAATGGTAACTTTGTTTGATTTTGTATGCTACAACTTTAAATTTCATAAGTAGCAGCCCATCTTACTGGACAAGGGTCTTGTAACCTTGAATTTTTTGTTGACTTGAAAGTGAAAAATTTGGAGAATAATTATTTAGGCTGTAATGATACATAACTACATCTCAATACCTGTCAACGTAAGTGTTTACCGTAGGTTGTTGAAGAAGTAGCAGATAAATGTTAATATTCAAGCTTCTTTTTATTTATCTCCATTGCATTACCTCTTAACTTGAGCAGTTTACTGTCCAGAAACGGGGACTGGCAAGTGGATGATGATGTAGCCAAAAAAATAACTATGTATGCCAGCTCTCATATTATTAAGAATATTAACTAATAAAGACCATTTAAAGAGTGAAGGATGAATTATCCTTCAAAACCTGGCAGTTTTTATTGCTGAAGACAGTTAATTTATCTCTTTGCAGAACACCATCAGCCATAAAAAACAATTCTTCTAAGTAATGGTATAGACACCAGAAACAAAATTTATAGTTTGGTATTGAACAAGGCATCAATTGCTTTAGCTCTTCGAGAATGTTAAGTGTGCATTCTCGTGATGAATTACCAAAATCTAATGCATTTTGAACCTGCAGAATGAGACATAGTGTATTAATCTTTGGATGTTATTTGAAATGACATATAACATCCTTTTAAATTTGTGTTACTGAATCTTCAAAGCAATGCTTGTGGCCTTGTGAATGTATCAGCTTCTCTCGGCTATACTTCAACTTATAAAAAAAGCATCTATTAATGTTAAAAAATTTTTCCGAGCCCTTGATCATGCCAGCTATTATTTTAAGCAGTGTCACAAATTTTTGCTGTATTGGTGTGCTGACGAAGTTAAACCCAGCTATGATGCATTCAAGACCTAACAGAAAGTGAGAATAGCATGCAAGAGTAGCATGGCATACATCAAGCTGTTTTAGCATGATCACTATGTCCCGTGATTATATGAGAGGGAGTTGTGCTGCCTTCACAAAGTGGAAATGTGGAAATAAAATTTACTGTTTAAACTGAATAAGTGATGTAAGTAGAGTCTGTAATATACAATAATAAACTGACATAAGAAGTTAAAGTGTAATATGTGTTAATTTACAGTATATTTGAAAAAGTACTTTTCGATGACATTTGGTGACTAGTTTATAAACAAGTAAACTATGCCATCAACAAATGTTTCATCATTTATGAATGTTGAAGTTCAGATGTATTATAAAGTTTTATTGCATAGAAAACTAGTAATTTTAGATATGCTGTTAGCTTCAAACTATTTACCAGAATCCAATTATAATGAGGAAAAAAGCAGTTTTTTTCATTAAAAGTTGCCTTGAAACAAATTTTTGTTGCAGCCAAACCAAAAGGAATACAAACCTGCCAATAGGCTTGTTTTAAAGCTTTAACTTTTATCTACATTTTGAGCATTCATTTGAACATTTTGAGTTATGTCTTTAAAAAATATTGGAGGAAAACCAAACACATGTTTTCAAAATGGATTGTTTCATGTAAATACATTTGTCGAATCAATAAAGCTAAATTATTCCAAGTAACCCATCTGATAAGAAATGCCACTTCTCTTACTGTAGTTTAGTTGTACAAAATACAAAGGGCTTGTTAACCATAGCACAAATAATATAAATAATTTGGTTCCGTTTGTATTTGTGTACTTGTTTTTTGACCTGGTGTATACTATAAGCTATTGTTTTTTATTTTTGGACGTGTAAGTGAGTGCAGCAACACATTTTTATGCTTCTATAAAATTTGAAATTTTAGAAAAGTTTTTGATAAGAATTACATTACATAAAAATCAAATTAGTGACAACAATGTAAAATTGTAAAATAGGCACAAATATTAGACAGCACTTACTTATTAAAATACATTATTTACATTTGTGAACAAGTTTGTTTAGACCTATTCAATCCTCGATATTTTTTGCTGGTGTGGTAGTTTTTGAAACACTGATCTGGGTGAAGTCCAGGCTAGCGAGGGTAGGTTTCATGCACAAAAACTGTTCTTCTTCTTCCACCCTTCACTTTTCTGTTGGAGCACACAGCACAGTCCTTATGTTTGCTCCCACTTAGCATTCCAATTAGATGAAATTTCCCATCCAAGTGTTTCTCATCGTCACATGTCGAGGGTCTTCCTCGCTTTCGTTTTTCATGACGTACAGTCCCAACTAGACCTTCAATTACAGATTTCCTGAAAATTTTATGTGACAAAATGGGTAAGTTTTGTTTTGCTTGATGCATGTTGTACAAATGAAAATTATGTATAAGAGAGACTTTTAAAATCCAAAAGTAGAGCTTACGCCACTATTTCAAACTTTTCTTTACAAAACCATAACTGGAGCAGTAATAATCTGCTCAATCTACAGTTCCCATCTTAGACGTGTAATCAATTACTACACATGGTTTTGGATTTTTTTCTCTTTTGTTTTTGGTAACTCTGGGCACTGTTTTCGTGTCAGAATTATGACATGTACTGAAAATAGTAATAATAATTTTATATCGCCAAGCCAGTACCATTATTTTGTCATCTTTCCGGTATGCTTTCACTTCATGTACTTTGATTTTTAGGTTTTTTTCCGAACTTGAATGGGTAGCCCCTTTCTATTTGGAGCACAGTCCCTGTCAAATAGACACCCTTTTTCAAAAGTTCATATGCAAGGTCAACACTTGTATAAAAACGATCTGTGTTGAGAAAGTAACCCACTTTGTTTGTAACATTTTGAACCATTGACTCTCATTCCAAATTTATGGGAGAAGTGAAAGTGAGATCAAGTCGTAATAATGCATTCATTGGTTGTTACAGAGCCATAGTAGGGTATCAGGCCTAAAACGTAACCATTCAAAGAATCGGCTATCACATAAATACGAAGACCCCATTTAGTAGGTTTTTGTGGGTTATACATTTTGAAAACAACCCTTCCATTGAAGCTTACAGTAGATTCATCAGCAACCAAATGTTGACTTGGACTATAAAATTCTAAAAATTTTCTACCTGTGTATTCAACAATATTTTTTACTTTGCTGAGCCGAGACACCATCTGCCTATTTTCTCCTGGGTTTGCACATGCAGGAGACACATGTAATGCCCAAAATGTTTGTAGGAATCGTTTTCTTGAAAAAATGTCCTTGAAAAAACCATAGGAATCCAACCAGTCTTCTAAAAAAAAATCTTGCAAAGTTGTCTTCGCTTTCCTACCCATATTTAGCAAAACCCAGTGAAAAGCCATCATTTCGTGCAGTGTAACATCTTTCCAACCCCACCAAATTGAATGTTGCTTCAAAGGTATTACCTTAGCAATTTTTTGCTTTGCGTAGGCATTTGTTTCAGTGGCGATTTGCTGAAAAAGATTGATGCTAATAATTAGTTGAAAAAACTGTAATGGGTTTGTAGGTTTATTTTGTGAAGGTGGCCTGTAACCTGTATTACTTGAATCAAAAGGACAGCAAACAAAACTGTGGTCATTTTCAGTGCACTCCTTCTAACCATTACTAACGGTAGCATGTGCAGCAATTTCACTTTCACTATCACCGTTTTCATTGCTAGAACTAGCATTGCTTTCTTCAGAAATAATAAAATCAGACTCATCATTATCTTCTGAGTCACTACCAAAACCTGGAAAATCACTTACATCGCTTGACATTTCCAAAATATTTAGCAATAAACACAGCGCTAGCAACGTAGCATTTCTACCATTTATATACTTAACATGCTGCACCACTATAGGAAAACATATCCACAGATAACTATCATAGATATATAAACTGCCAACACATGGAGAAACGGCAACCACAGACATCAATTTATGATTATTGAACAAAGAGTTTGTGTTCCGAAACGTCCATAGAGTACTACCACTTTTTTTTTATATAAATGGATAGCCAGACTTGACAAAGGATTGGAACAGAAAATAAACAATGGCGAACCTGACTCGACAAAGGAGCTGAAAGGGTTTTATTTAAAATTATCTGAACTTTCTTGGTTGGTTCATTAGTTTTAGAGACAAATTTTCAAATGTTATTTTTCTGGTCACAATCGCACATGCTTTGTACTAGATAACAAACTTGCAGAGTGTGTACAAGTGTTTCAAATAGGCAAAATGCATAAGTAAACTAAATATAAATTATTTCTGAATCCCTCAAGATGTTTTGACATTATCACGATGTCATACATATCCTTTATAATTTTTATGCAAACTTAAAATACAAATAGCAATTATCTTCAATGCTACAATCATTAATATTTTTACTAGTAAGATATTCTATTGTGAGTGCCATTGCTGATGCTTAAATAAATTGTTTGAAATTTAATTTAGATATTTCTAAGTACAGTAAACTCTCGCCAGTCCGTAGTTCGAGAATCCGTAGTACTCAAAAATCCGTGGTTTTCTCAAAGCAATGTCCGTTTTGATTATTGCAACGAGCTGCGCCGTGCTGCACTGAACCTAACTTATTCGAGTTTGTGCTGCGCTGTGCCGTGCTTGTGACGGGTCCGCTTCCCCCTTTTGTCACGTTGTTTGTCTATATATTGGAGGTTGTGATGTCCCTGTTCGGGGCGGCAGAATGTGATGGTGCACGCTCTCTCTCTCTGCTGTCTGTCGTGGCTATTTATTCCTAGCAGCTACCTTCCATTACCGCGGCAGCTGATTTCGGCGAGCGATGACTTTGACAAGTCCTTTAGAAATTAGAAGTACTTCCCTTTTGTTTTACATGCCCGGATAGCCTGAGGTATTTCGAACGGTGTCCGCGTAGAGAGAAAGCATTTAAGTGGGCATATATAGAAAAAAAAAAGAAAAAAGGGTTTCCGTTTTTTTTTTTATGGTTCACTTGTACATCGAACACTCACTGCTTAACCACTTAAATTCATTCCAGTAACCTTTTCAGCTTCAAAACGTAAACAATAAAGTGTGATATCAGTGCTTAACTTGATGTAGTCTAGAGTGTTCGTCCAGGTCTTTCTGCAGACGTGATATGCCTGGGTTTGCGCAACCAGCAACAAAAAAAAAAAAAAACTACAGAATACACATAGCTACAATTCCCGACTGTCTAGTAAAATAACAAAACGTAATATCCACTTGTGCATCTGTTCAGTGCACCTACCTACTTGGATATCCTAACTAGTTAAAGAAAAAATGATGAACAACAAAGCATCGCAGGCAATACCGCCCACTTTACTCCCGAATCCGCCCTCTAGGCTTCACAACCCCTCTGCCCCGTCCATCACGTCCTCCTCCTTCCGCCATGACGCCCCAACTAATAAACTCCCGGGCGAACACTCTGACTTACTCGGCCGAGCGGCGGAGGGATACATCAGGATCCAACTTCCCTAAAAAGCTGGTTAATTGACGTTTATAACTAAAAAATAGTATGTAACATAGATACTGATAAATTCACAATGCATTTTACTCCATACTACCAGCTAAATATTCATTAGTTTAATAATTGGGGATGTGCAGCGTCCTCAATCTGTCGCGGATCACCACCTTTTTAGTGTTGTTGCACACGACACTACCACCCACGTTGATCGAGAAACGCCCTGCAGAGTCCCCGCATTCCAGCACGTCCCTGTTTGTGCCTCCAAGCGAGTGAACTCTGACCTGCCTGCCAGATAAATCTATCTAAGAACTGGCTAGCTCCGAGCTTATTTGAAATTTTAAAAGCCAGCACTTCTCTGTACGTGCTTCCAAGCAAGGGAACTACTACTAGCCTGCCAAATAAATCCTATCCCAGGAGAAGCAAGCTAAGAGGCTACTTGAAATTTAAAAAAATTAAAACAAGGCAAAATATCAGAAAAGTTTACTTAGAAAAGTTGCTTGAAATTAAATTAGCTTTAAAATGAGTCCAAAAACGACATACATCCGATAAAATTGACACGTAAAATTCTATACTTTTCTCTTGCTGTAACAGTTAAAGTTAAAATAAAAAAAAAATATGTTTTGATGCAAAATCCTCTACTCGCATCCCCAATTAATAGGTTGGATCCCGCCGTATACATCCTTATACCTGGTTAAGTTGGCCTACTTAGTTTGTTATAAACAGAGAAAAAAACATTTTACGACAAAAAAAAATTGAAATTACTGTATGATAAGAGGCCAAGTAAGTGCTACGTCCCAGTGCACATCACGTGCTGCTACAGTAGCAAGCATCTAACGGTACTAGTAGCAGCAGATGCGGCAAGTCCAAGGTCAACGTGTCTTCTCGGAACACAACAAATCGATAAGACGTGCATGGACACTGCTCCCGGTATTTGTCAGTGTTGTCTGTTGTGAGAATGGCGCCGGTAAGAAAATGGAAGCATGCAATGGTAACACTAAAACGATTGTTCGAGATTTGCAAGAAATTGGAGCGTGGTGAAAATTTTTCTGCAATCAAGGAAGAGTATGGCATCGGCAAGACAACTGTATACAGTATTAAAAACAGTAGCGACAAACTTAAAATGTTTGTCGAACAGCGAGTCGGAGAAAGGATTTCATGATCGGAAAACACTCCAAATGGCCAAACTACAGGATTTGGACAGAGCACTGTAAAAAGGGTTTTCATTAAAATGGTAAAAAAAAGTGTGGAGATGAAGATAACGATAGTGACGAAGCAGATGTTACGTGGAGTGCAGCCGCTGCTGCTTGGGACATGTTAATGAAATTTTCAGAAACGGAAAAAACTGTTACCCTGTGTCGGAGGTAATGTAATGCATATCTTGCATTCTACCTTCCTTCACAAAAGAAGACAGGTCATCAAACAGTCAGACATCCGCACTCACATGGTGGGACTATCGACACAACAACATAGTGAGCCGACTGCTTCAACCTCGTGTGCTGTTAATTGCAACTCTAGAAATAATTAAAGTCTACTTTTTGTGTGTTTCCTTAGTTTAATGTGTGTGCAAGCTATTTGACGTAAAAGTGTATAAATATTACTAATCTGAATGTTTATTTTTTCGTGCCTTGTTTGGAATAATCAATGATTGCTGGTAAGTAAAATTTAAGGTATTGCTATGTGCACTGTAGTTAACTTTGCCGGCACATGGGCGGAGAAGGAAATAGTAATCACTGTTTCTGCCGCTCTGTGACAATAAGTTGTTTTCGACTTGACGGCTTGCAGCCAGCTGCCCGTGCCCAGAGCTGGCCGGCCAGTATTGCCAAATGTGTTCGATGTGACGTTTTTGTATAAATTATTTTATTTCAAAAAGGTTTGCTTATACCTGTAAGTCCTCAATTTACATCGGGGATATGTTCCTAAAAACCACGACCTTTATCAGGACGACGTAAATCGGAGACTTACAGTATATGAAAATTTTTTTTAATTTTGCAGATTTTTATTTGAAAATACAGTATTTCAAAAATCCGTGGTTTTCAGAAATCCGAAGGTCACAAATCCCCGAGACCCCTGGATTTGTGAGAGTTTACTGTACAATGTAAGAAATACAGTTAAATGAATCTAATCTATTTAGACAAAAATTCATTGTATTTTGATTATATTAATTTCATATATTTTATGAAACAATCGTTGAAACTTTTAACTACTATAATTTTGCTGTAGTAAGAATTTTTGTAGGGTATTAGCTGACGTTTTTTGATTTTGACATCCCACGGTTTTGTTGTTCCACGTGTTTGATTATAACTTATTTCTGTTGATAGCATATATATATGTGGTTATGATTCAGATTCAGTAAAAAACTCTGCTGTTTATAACATTGGGGAGAAAAACTAAGACCAGTGGAACAGCTAATTCTCGAACATATTGTTTGTATTCTAAAATACAATCCTGCATCAATTATCTAATATTTTATTCTTTTAATATTGCCAAACCTTTGATAAACAGGCACTTTCATGCATTTCTAATTGTAGCTGAAAACATAATCTTATTTCACCTGGTTCATACAAAAACAAAAATCTAAACTACAGATACAAGTACGACCTAATGGCCATATAGTTTTGTTGATGGCGTCTTTGCCCTCATTTTGACGTATATAGTGCTGTGCTCTGGAGAAAGGGACTCTGCGAATATTTGTGTGTATTTTGAGATGTGTAAGGTGCTATACTAAAATAGGGATAATTAGGTATTCTTAAGATGTTATTGAATGTTTTGGCCTTTTTGAGAGTGTAATTTGTTCTGTATGTTCTAGTGGGCAATTACAATTACATTAAATGGTATATTTGCATTAACAAGTCAAGTTTGTTTTTAGAACTTTATAAGGAACTGATAGAAAACATTTTTTGAATGGGGGGATCATTTGGTATCAGCATTTACTGTTTTAAGATTGGCTTAAAATATAAAGTGAAAGTTACAGTATCACTGCTATACAGGATGTTAGGGAATAATTGGTCGTAAATCACATGGGTGGTAGACAACATGAAAAGAAACGTTATTTGGAGAAAATTTTTTATGAAATAGCAACTTACAAAGATGCAGGGACAAACACAAGTGCGCAAATTTGAATAGCGCACGTTCCAAGGTGCCAGTCCAGTGGCTGAAAAAATTAATGATAGCAACAAAATTAAAATCAAAGTAACAGGACATATGCGGGTGGCAGGTTTTTTGGCGCATGCACAGCGTAAGTGTGCCAAACAATACCGTCTTTACAACAGTTGCTCGAAATTCTGCCCTCCTACCTCAACACACGTTTGAAACGCAGAAGCATGATGTCTCTCCCTTTTAGAAACACTTGTTTCTCTGTTTGCAGGCCGCCGTAATACGTTGTTATAAGTTCAACTCTGTCTGAACCGGCTTCACAAAGATTTGGCTCTTAATGGGGTCCCACAGAAAATTATTGAGGAGCAAACATTCAAAACCAGACATATCCAAAATCCTGAAAATGAGTAAAATGCCTTTTATAAATTAATAAGTTGTGTTACATAAGAGTATGAACTCAGTCTCCATAAAAAAACACATGTCTTATTAAATGGGTATGTTTATTCTCAGTTAGTGCTATAAAATATAATGTTTATTCACATTTTCTACAGCTAGATAAGGTGGACATGTCTGGTTTTTAAAGTTTGCTTCTCAATTGAGAGGGTTTAGGTCTGGGAAATGAAGGGGTCAAGTGACTGAACCATCACATCCAACCCACCATCCAGGAAAGGTGTTGTTTTAGATGTTGCCGCACAACACATGTGTAGGGAGCTGGGGCATCGCCATGCAGAAACCGATGTTAAACCTGTCGGCAAGTAGTACATCATGTAGCAAATCCTGGAGGATGTGTTACAAAAAATTGAGGTACACATTACTGTTGAGTTGCTGGGGTAGGTCATGTGGCCCAAACAAACTGTTGTGAACAATTCCTGCCCACACATTTACTTGAAACTATTCTGGTGTGCAGCAGTGTGTGTTGTGAACGGATTCTCGTCACTCCACATGTGACTGTTGCTGCTGTTACACATACCATCACGTGTAAACATTGCCTTGTTGCACGGCAACATTGTTTCACTGAAATGAGGGTTTTTAGTTTGCTGTGAGATAAACCACTAACAAAATGCAACTCATTCACGGAAGTTTGCTGGCTCCAACGTCTGAACTGGTTGACAATGGTAAGGACGCAATAGCTGTTTGTGGATAACCATCCACACTGTGTTGTGACTAACGCACATGTTGTGCGCTATGGTCCATTTTCTGGTTGATTGGAATTCGGCCAAATGCACCAAGACATGTTTCTTGAAACATGGCGTTCTCACAGTTCACTTGGCACTGACGTCTACCATTCATGAATTGAGACTTCCTGTCTCACACAGCCTCTGGTCAATACGTATGAATGTCCTTCTGTCTGGTACCAATTTGTTAGGATAGCACTCTTGGTAAGTGTAAACTGCTTCTGCTGCATTTTCTCTTGCATCTCCATATCCGTACACCAAGTGCACATCAGTCATGTCTGATAATGTCCATTTGGGCATGCTATTAATGTTCACAAAATCCATTATTGCAATACCGCGCTCATTCAACTCTTAACTGTTTCCTCTGCACTAACCGTATAATACAAAACACATCAATGAACTATGAGCAAACATCAGCTTTGCTGTACAGTGGCCTGTAAGATGTTTCTGCCTGTAGGCACTTGTGTGTGGTCCTCCCTCCTCCCTTCATCTTTATCTGACACTTGATTGCATTGCAATAATGCGCCCTCTCAACCACTTGACTGGTGCCTCATAGCACACACTATTAAAATTTGTGTACTTGTGTTCGTTCCTGCACTGTAGCAGGATGCTATTCCTGGACAAATGTTCTCCAACAATTAATGTTTCTTTTATTGTTGTCTACCACTCATGTTATTTACTGCCATTCATTCCGGAACATACTGTATAACTAAATTGTACTAACATCACATTTAGAAATTTTACTCCAGAGAATTTTTTAAATTTCTAAAACACATATTTTTTTCTGAGTTAAAAAAGTTAATATGCATAATAAATAGCAATTGTGTCAATATTATGTGTGTTTCAGAAACCTATGACCAAATTTTGTTTGGAAATTTCTGATAATAAGGAAAAAAAGAGATTAAATATGTTACACCTGTGTTCTATCCCAAATATTAAGGACTGTAGAAGCTTTTAAATGTACAGTCCAAAAAAATATTTTGTAGAATGTTATGAAAAGTACTTGTGTTTGAGGAACAAAATGTGCACTGAGGAACAAGTAGGGGTGACTTAGTACAGTTCCCACTGCCAGTTGCAAAATGAGAAAAATTATAAAAATTCTGCTGGTTCGGTTGGAACACATGGCCAAAAGTGAAAACTGAAATTTGGTCAGAATGACTAAGTGCCAGTAGTTGAGAATGGTAGCGAACTTGAGAATGCTGGCCAGCTCAAGAATGCTCACGAGGGCAGAAAGAATCACTCTGAAGAAAACACAAGTGCCAAAGAAATCACAGCTAATGAAACATCCACAATAAATAAAATAGCAACATATCACTAAATGTTTACTACGTTAGTCAATGGGACTAGCAACGTAATATGAGAGAAAATGGCTACTTAAGCCAAGTGGCCAAAAAGGCGTGAACACCACAAACACATATTATGACTGTGCAGTGAGAATCAAAATAGTCCAAGAAAAACAAAAAAAAATAGTGCAGAAGTGTCAAACAAGCACCATAAATAGCTGGCAAGAGTATAAACTGCCACAATGTACATGTTGATGCATAGTTACAGGTGACGATGTGAGCATAAACTCAAAACTTTATCAAAATCATGTAGTTATAAAGACTTAGCACTTGCTGAAAACTGCAGCAACACACGCTACAAAGTTGGCTGTGTGAAAGAATAATTTTCTTTTAATATCATATCAAAAATCACAATTTCTATTATCAATACAGTTTATTCCCTTTTAAAACTAAGTTAACAATATGATAACTCTATGGTAATCTAAGTTACTGTGGTACAGCATCACTACAAAAAATCTGTCACTGATTCAGGTATAATGGCAATACACATAATGAATGCTGGTGTCTCAAATTTACCGTTGCATGCATTATGAAGATTGTTACTTGACACACAAGTGCCCTAACACTGGTCATTTCCATAAACCTCATTGTCAGTGGATCCTCCACACCTGGCACACAGTCGGCCATCTCAACTTCTGGTCAACCTCACCTGTCACAAGTTAGTTGTTACTGTGCAGGAGTATTAAGATATCCACATCTGATTGTAATACAAAGTATGGTTAGAACAGTCTATCACACGTAGCTATTCACAGTAATATCAACCTATTGTTTTCCTTCTAATTACGCTAAATATAGAGCTGATAGTAATGCGACATTTAATAAATTTTCCAGTAGTAACAATTTCATACCACATGTGGGAGATTTTTTTAAAATTACACATACGTATATTATTAATATACGTATTGTGAATGCAGTTTGCCCTAAATTTAAACTCGGCTGAAATAATGATTTGATGATGTGTTATGCCCACTATTCACCAGTTGGTAATATCTTGGTTTTTCAGTTGTCCTTTCATGTGTTATTTTAACTGTCATTGTGGTGGAATGAGAAATATGAAATGTTATAATGTCTGAATGCAGATTGTTTGTTTTGTAGTAAAAGTGTTGTCCACTCTAATAGTGAAGTATTTATTTCACAACAGGTTATGAGGCCCAGATTATGGGAGGTGTTAATTGTTAGTAAACAAATATAGTTTATTTCTTTGTATTGGCCCAAATGCTAGACACATTTTTCTTTGAATTATTGTTAGATTAGTGCAACATAATTATGAACAAAATGGATGGAAATGTGGTAAAGTTCTTAAAGTAATTGGAAGGTTTGGAAATTCTACACTGGAGTTAACGTTGCGAGCAAAAGGTGTTTATGATGTTGTAACTGGTACTTGTATGATGCTGGAGACGGAAAGTGATGACTATAAAAAAAATTAAAGAATGGCGACATAAATATTTTTTTTTGCTCGAAATCTAATTGTTACATGATTGGGTGAAGGACATGTATCAAGGATATCAAGCTTTCAAGTTAGTGATACGTGAAGTTATATCATGTGATCGCCTGGGCCAATAACATTTCGGAGGATTTAAAGTCTTTTATTGTGTCATGTTATCTTTGACTATTAATTTCAAGGCTCTCTGACTATGTTTTTCACTGCCTATTTGCAGCTTACGTGAAGGATCGTAATATGGCAGCTCAATTGATTACGTACACATAAACATGATAAAGATGTAAGAGATATGTGCACGTGAAGTCCTCATAATCCCGGCCTTATAAACATGCAGTTGTTTCAGTTTACGTTACTGTGCTTTAAATGTGCTTCAGTACAATATCAACTCACTGCTGTTAATGCTTGTTTACTTTACGAAATGACTTCAAAACAGTATGTTATCTTCGAAGTTCATTATTTAAAAAAATAAGAACAGAACACCTGTCTCGTTAACCACGAAAATGGAAGTTTGGCAACGTTTTGATTCAGTCGAGAGGGCAGTTCAAATTAGTAAAGAGTTAGCACTACCGCCTACGACAGTTTGTACAATTCGAGCAAACGCTGACAAAATTGGATGACATTAAGCAAATAAGAACCTACCCACAAATTAATCAATTTAGTGATAATCATGCCACGTAGAAGAAGAAAATCCGAAGTACATCTCAGAAAAAGAAGATGTACTAAATCACGACATTTAAAGAAAAATAAGAGCCCTGGAAAAATGGTTTATATACAAGACTTAGATACACACAAAACTTAGACCTTGAATATCTCAGTTCCAGTTAACTGTGGGTTGGTTCCTTTCTGCTTAATGTCGTCCAATTACGAGTAGCTTGCTTAACATGCCATCTGTCAGTGCTACAATGACTAGTTATTCACATCATAGTGCAATGGAGAAGATGCTTGCCGTATGGATGGAAACAAAAAACTACCACAGTTGTCCTGTAAATTTTGCCCTCATTCAAAACAAAGCCTTATTTTTTTACAGTGAGGTAATAAAAAATGTTTAAGGCACTTCAACCGTAAAGGATAAAGTGTTTACTGCCAGCCACGGATGTTTTAGGCGATTTAAATGAGTGAAATATTTTGGTCAGCGCTTAACATCAAGATCTTTAGCGCTGGTGAAGGGTGACATGATGTGAGTATGGAGCAGCACCGGAACGGGAGGGCAGGGGAAACGGGAGATCCCCGAGAAAAACCGCCGACCAGCGGCATCGTCTAGCACGATTCCCACATGCGAAAATCCGGGGACCGACCCTGCCAGGAATCGAACCTGGATCACCTCATTGGGAGGCGAGAGGTCTGACCTCTTGGCCACCTTGGGCGATTTAAGGCCAGGTATAGTTTTCACAACATAAAAATGACAGACGAGGCTGCAAGTTCCGACACCAGTGCAGCAAAGGAGTTTATTCCAAAACTTGAGAAGATTATTGAAGAAGGAGACTACACGCCCAAGCAAGTTTTCAGTGCATATAAAATCGGACTTTTCCGGAAAAAAATGCCGGCGAGAGCCTATATCGCCAAAGAAGAAAGAACTGCACCTGGTTTCAAAGCCAGCAAAGGATTGTATGACTGTCTTACAGGCAGCAAACGCAGCTGGTGATTGCAACGGGGAGGGGTGGGGAGAAGTGATTTCTCACGCCGGCCGGCACGTCTGTGTGCGCACGCTTCCGGCCGACTGGGCTGTGGGTGGCAGGCTTTACTCATTTTGCTTCGTTTCTATTTACGTCGCGGTTTACAGAAACGTAACCCCAACGTAAACCGAGGACTTACTGTATTTTGGTTTTTCCAGATAAGTGTTTCATTGCACAATGAATTTAAAATAAAATATCATGGATTTAAAATGTGTCATAGAACATGCACTTATACAAATGTTTGTAACTCGCAAGCCAAGATGTTTAATGCATGAGTGACGTTTAGTATTCTCAGGGGTGGTTTTAAATTCAGGGTAAAAAGTTTTATGCAAGGAGCTTTTAGTTTTAAGAGGGTCGTCTTACATTCGGGATCGTCTTCCATTTCAGTAAATATGGCATTAATTTGTGTTATCTGGACAACATGTCCATCATCCTAAAGAAGTGTGTTCCAAGATACAGACATAGCTTACAAGTTATGTGCATTATTTTTTGTGTGTCTACAAATTAGCAGTGGAGCTCCAAGATCTGAAGCTGTATCTATATTGCATCTGGCACCCTCATAGCTGTGTTTGATACCACCGTTCGTGAACAGGTTACAGACCCTTATATAAAGGAAGATTTTTTTGTTTGTGACTTAGCAGGGCATAAGATTAATGGCATCCTTGATTCACTTTGTTGCATTTAGTTATAACTTACATTAATGCTCATTGCAGATTTTTAACAATTCAGTATTTAAGTCTAAGATAATTAGCCTTCACCCACACCTTTGCCAATCATAATGTTGCCATTTATTTTTGTGCCACTGTAATATGTTGAGCATGTAGAATAATAATGCGGAACCTTTATTTGTTAACCAACATTTACTTACATTCCAGTGTTATGTAATGTGTGTTTCAGATGTATAAATTGCTTCATTCAACTTTAACTTTTTCCCAGAATTTATTTACAAGTAATGCGGAGTGCCTTGCCAGTATTATCAACCTCTTGCATGCACTTTGTACAGTATACTCACAAACAATCACTGGAAATATGCACATACGGTAGTTATCTATTGCTTTATATATGACTTGGAAGTATGATTAATATTAATGTAAATATTCGTATGTATTGATTAAAGTGTTTTCTGGCAACAGGAATATTAATTATGTAAAGGCAGGATATTTGTTTATGTAGCAGAGTAACTTTTTGCCATGTGTAAGTATTTTCTGTGTATACTGGTGGCACACTAGTAGCAGCAGACAGCCTCGTATGGTCCATCAGTTACCTTGCTAACGGTCCGTTTAGCTCCCTTAAACAGTATATGAGGTTGAGATTTTGCTACAATAGTTGGCCATCAGCGGCTCAGCCTTCCGGCCATGTTCGCCTGGCACTTCCTCCACTTCGTCTTTCGGTTTGTGGATTGAGTGGAACATCTATCTTGCCCTTCTTTCCGAACCCATGCTGTGGACAAAACCTAAGCCTACCCACCGTATTTGGGATTGGGATCGGACTGAGACACCTAAACCTTCACTCTCAACTATCATACCCACATTTCAACCACCCTGGTACTCACCATATTACCCTAGCCAGAAAGACTCTGCAAGATAACCTAAGCCTTTGCATTCACGACTTTGCTTTGCTCGTGGAGAACCTAAACATACGTGCATTTCAAGCTGCCACAATACGGTACGCACTACCATCTCTCGTCTCCGTGTTAAAATGTGTTATCATGCACATCCATATCTCAGTAAAAACATTGTCACTTAAAGTATTTCTACTGGCCTGTAGTGCCATGTCAGTCAGTATCATTATCAATTCGTCATGCAGTGCCATTCAAAAGGGCCATGAAATGTTATAGCCGTTCCACAGTTCACCATATAACCTCAGCATTGAGCAAGGCTTATTCTGGCATCCATAATCCACGGCCCTAAGTGCCTTAGCAAGTCATTTATATCTAATATGCCTTGTTGCATGGCCCAAGGTACCCTGTAAAATTAGTTGTATTCATTAGCATACGCCTATGTTGTATTCCTATCATAAATAATATGGTTGCATCTGATGTCGTAATCTCAGTGCAGTAACCCATGTTGTAACCTATCTCTGCACTGTGTTGTGAATGACCCTAGCCTGTTAGTAGACCTTGTTAAACGAGAGCAAAAAGGTGTCGTAATCCATATCTGTATCATGTGAATATAACCTATTCTATGCTTGAGTAAATCCTCTGAAATTAAATTGCTTCGCTTGTCCTGTCTTGTCCTTTTATGAAATTACCTTCTGTATCAACCTGTGACATTCAGTATAAGGCAACTGACATCTGCCTTTCTTTGTTTATGTTAGAATCTAGCATGGCACACACCATGGGAAAGAACATATCTGCATCACATATGGCTATCGAGTCAACACTCACAACAGAATTGCTGCACAATTTGTTTCCTCTTCAATTCAGTGTTATTTGTGATGTCTAAATTTTCTTGATCCTTCCTTTGATTAGTGCCCACAGCACTTGCACCCAGGTCAGTGGCACTCTTCTGTATTAATTGTAGAAAGATTATCAGCATTTGTCCAAGTCTTCTGCAGTGATGTCACGCAATGCAGACACAATGCTGGTCTGTGTTTGTAGCAAATATTTTAATGAAATTCTTGAATTTCTCCTACGTGTGTTGAAGGAAGAAATAGGCAAGAAGAACATTAATCTAACGCTTGAATTTTTGTTGTTTATCACCACCATTGCTACAAAATCAATGTTTGCTATCTTAGCTTGTGATGCTGTATTTTTCACTACATATAAGCCTATTAGTAGAGATGGGTAAAAATGGTGTAACGATTTTTACGCGAATTTTCACGAAAAAACGCGAAAATTGATTTTTATAACAAATAAACGCGAAAATGTACTGAATTCCGTAAATAATGTGAAATGGTACATAATTTTCACCTTTGTATGTGTGTTTTTAGGGTCACAACGTTCAAACATCATCATCCCGGCAATATTATCGTTTTTTAACCGTATGTGTATGTCATTTTACATTTCCGTACGCTACTAAAGTTCAGAAACATTACGTCATTGGCAGAAAAACTTACTTTTGTTCCGTTCACCGCCATGTTTTCAATCGCTTGATGTGTTGCAAATGGTTTAACGTATTTCCTAACATAATACTAACAAAAACAATGTATTCAAAAATACATTTGACACTCATATTATTGAATTTTCTGCTAATACATTAATACGTTAGTAAATTTAATTTCTGCAGTACAAATACGTTGATTTTTTCGTGGTGATTGCATTTCGTCGACGTTGTTTGTGTAGTTTACTTTTGCAGATCATAGAATGCGTGTGCTGCGGAAAATGTTGCCAATTTAATAACTTTGTCACAGAGTTAACAAATTTAAAACATATCTTTATAATACAAAGTAATAAATTTTATCCTCATTAAATAAGAAGTTAGCGACTTTTTTAACTCCCACTTATGTCAGAAAAATACATTTTAAAAATTATAGTAAAGTTTTCTTTGATATCCCGTAAGGTTTAGTTGGCGACACTGTCAAAATAATCAAAATCAAAATATTGGGCCGCGCCAGTATTGTTTACGGTTGACGTCTGCTATTTTAAGCAAAATTAATTACATGCTTCATTGTATTTTCGTTTTGATGTGCGTAGGCCTTTTTAAGTAAAAAGAGAGACGTTTATGGCACGTATTTAAATTCCTTTACAGTTAAGTCTTAAACCAGAATGCCGAAATTCAAAGCAACGCCGTTATCACTGGCCACGGAATTTAAGTCTGAAGGACTGTATGTGTCGAACAATATTTTATTCTGTAAATGGTGTAACTGCAGAGTGGATTTCGAGAGACGTGACACTGTTGTGAAACACGTTGCTAGCAAACATCATGTCAAAGTGAGGTTAGGTGCCGAGGGATCAAGCAGTGGCAATGTCACCAGCAGCGGCAGTAAATGTCTTGCAACACTAGAAGAAGTTGCTGAAGTCTGTAAAAAGGCAAGAAAAAGCAGAGAGGCTTTTATATTGAACACCACTGAGGCTTTCATAGCTGCCAACATACCACTGCAAAAATTAGACAACACTGAACTGCATAAGTGGATAAATGAAAATGTGAAGGGTGGAGGAGATCTTCCAACAGCAATTTCTCTTAGAAAAACATATGTTCCTAAATTAGGACAAAAAGTTGAGGCAGTAATCACAAGTGAATTTGAAGGAAATGATGTGTGTGTGCTATGCGATGAAACCACTGACAAAGGAGGGGCGTGTGTTTTCAACATTCTTTTTAAAAATTTAAAACCAGCAAGTACCCAGACCACAAAGTTGGTGGCATCCATTGTCCTCGATGCAGCGAACCATGCAACTTGCTCTAAAGCTATTTTGGACACACTGAACAGGTACAAAATAGACTACAACAATGTTAAAGCCATAGTAAGCGATTCTGCTCCTTACATGACCAAGTGTTTTAACACACTTAGTGGACTATTAGAACATGCAGTGCATGTGCAGTGTTGGGCCCATAAGTTGCATCTAGTGGGCAACACTTTTCAAACTACGCTGCCACTTCTTAATAAAACAGTAGCAAAAGTTAAGAAGGCATTTTTAAACAGCAGTCAAAGAAAGAACAACTATTTGGTGTTTTGGTCAGAAAAGTATGGTGAGTCAAGTGGCAAAGTGATTTCCTGAGCCAGTTATTACAAGATGGAATTCTTGGTACCGTTCTCTCTGTTACCTCAACCATTACTTTGATGATATTATGGAATTTTTTGAAAATGATGACGGCCGTGAATCTGATAACAGTGGTATAAGCTGCCTGAAGGACTTAACTGCTACAGAGCTGATTCAAATCAAAATTGAAGCTGAATTTGTTTCTGTTCACTGCAAACAAGTAGCAGAACAGATAACATTTTTGGAAGGCTCAACTTACCCAACGGCACATACCTTAACTTGCAAGTTGGATGATTTAATGACCAAAATGCAGTTGCTTAGTGTAGGGCAGGTGGAACAGTTTGGGTCTTGTATTGCCAGTTTTCTGGAAAGTCTGCCATCTGCGCTTAAGAAGGCTGAAGAAATTTCTCTCCTGAAAGCAGCAGCTTTGAAGGCAGAGACAAAGTTGCAGGATTTAAGAAAATAGGATCCTGCTGCGAAAATGTTTTCAAGTTTGGGTTCACTGCTAAATCCCAGAAAAATTACTCAGCAAACTCCAACAAATGAAGTATTGCAAAAATACATGGCGAGCGTTCCTTTCATTAAACAGACAGAACTACAAACATTTTTGGAAGGTTACCTCGTCATGAAAAGAATAGTCGTGGAAGAATTGGGACAGCCAGATTGCTCTGAAATTGACATGACAACACTCTTGTGTTCATTGAAGATGGACCATTTGGAATTTGCT